>DWTT01000891.1:0-13317 GCA_018250895.1 Carterocephalus mandan
GAACAGCTTACGCTTTACGCTGCGACCCATAGACGTCCTACTGCTGGGCACGGTTTCCCCCACAGACACTGCTGCGGGAGGTCTAGAGCATACTCCACCACACTGCTTCAATGCGGATTGGAGGGGTTAGTGGCCAACCCAGTGTCGAATGTTCTCAAGCCACTCGAAGGTCTTCGACAAGGCTGTACGACTGTTTCCAGCGTTGAAAACAACCGGGACCGACGGCATTACGTGCCCTCCGAAGTACGGTAGCGTCCATGAAATTTTTGCCACTATCACACTAGCGTCACCCATCCACAAACCGACTGCGCCCGTCGTTGCTTAACTATTTCGATCACATTGAATCGACGCGAGCCATTGGGCTATGGACGCTACAACGCTACGCTACGCCCTTAGTGTACAAACATGCATATTCCAGGGCAGTCGGACATCAAGAAGCTGAAGCGCGAGAACGAGCAGCTGAAGCGGGAGATCTCGGCGCTGCGCTACGAGTACGACCGGCTGGACCGGCTGCTGCGCGAGCGCCGCTCCTCGCCCGACCACTCGGACGTACGTTACGTCAGACACCTTTCCTCCACCTGCGCGGCGCTGTAGGCGCTCCTGCGCTGAGGGAATTCGGAGTTAGGGGAGATCCCCTTTATCCGGGCAATTGCTCCAGGGGTAAACCCCGTCGGTCACTTTCCCGCTATTGAGCGTGGGAGCCAGTCGAACGTCGCGCACGCGTTACGCGCGGTTCCCCTAGCCGTTAGTCGCTAATTCCCCCTAGATGGTCGGGGGGAAGAAGGTACAACAGGAGCGGTCGGCCTTCAGGGGGACGCGCGTGCAGCGGCGCTATCCCCCTACATTACGTCGCGTGCACGATAACATGAGACTCGCGAGAAACGCGACGCCCCGTCCGCTCCAACGCACCTTCTCGCGTTCGCCCATATTTGTACAGCAAGCGACGAAGATATGTACGACTAATGAACGCCCGCAGCTTCGCTCGTGGAATTAGACATAACAATAGTTTCGTTTACATTGTTACCTAGTAATATTATGGCAGCTTTCTAATGGTGAAAGAATTTTTGATATCGGTCTAGTAGTTTTCGTGTGAAAACATTACAAACAAATGTTTCCTCTTTATAATATTAGTATAGGTAGTCTCGTTTCACCTCTGGCGCAAGACGTAGCCTTTTTTTGTTCACTGTTAAAGCTTGCTGTGACGTCATCGGACTCAGGTCTTATGTTATTGTGCAAGCCCGATCTTCAGCTCTTCTCGACTTGCTCCACCTGGCTCTAGCACGCACGTACTCGAACAAAACACAGTTTTGCTGCATAGCCAACTCAATGTCACTTTAGCTTGCTAGCAAATGAATAGGTCATTTGCACCTATGCCAAAAATAGATCAGAGGATCGAGCAACTACGATAAGAGAGGACAATAACTTATAAAAGTCGGCACGAAAATGTTGTTCTGAACGAAATTCGGAGGGGATACCTGCGCATATCAATGAGGGGGATAAAATACGCAAAACGAAACCTTAAATTTCGACTTCTGCGCATTCAAGGTCTGTGCTATATTTTCGTGCCGCTAACTGTACTTACATTTGATAACACAGTCAGAAATCTCTAGCACCCTATATTTTTTTTAATTTTCCACGGTGTCAACATTGAGCAAGTCATGTCATCAGTCATGGTCCCTCTCAAGCCGAGCCTTATCACTTTAAAAATAAAGCATAATCTCGTTCGGCAGGACAGCGCGTCAGTTTGCAGTGTCTGCCCCGAGTGCACCGGGGAGGCGGAGGGGCACTCCCGTACCGTCGCCTTTCAGGACCTCAGCGTCGTTCCCGAGGAGGGAGAGGAAAAGGTAAACAACTATTATAAAATACCAAACAAATGTGGTATAAAAGGCAGACTTAGGTGCATAAAGCATTGTTTACCAGTCTTTCTTAGAAAAGAAGATGAGTTCTAGTGAAAAATGGAATGCACTCAGTATTAAAATCTGATCTGCAATGCAGCGCTGATGGCGAGTTTGAGGGGTTTCACTCATTGCTACACGGCTTGTGCCTACATGTTTTGAAATTGACTTTCATCTTGTTATTATCGCAGCCTGGTAGCATCTACTTTACATCAGTTTGCCGCATGCACAGGCACAGTATTGCACAGTGCAGTCAGTAGCAACAGCGCAATGCATTAGAGAGTGCAATATGATCTGTGATACGTGTTCAATAATCGGGTTAAAAATGGTAACTAGGTGATTATTTTAGTAGTTGCCGTTTTAGGAATGTCTTTGCTTTTTTGCAGACTCCACGGATATGGCTGCTTTTCCTCAAGAAATGTTTCAGATTAAATAAAAAGCCTTTAGTTACATAAATCTCTATAGGTAGGTGCATCATAATTTTGTCGATTTGTAACTTTGAAATGATTGTAGAGTAACAGTGAATTTTCTAGAATACCCAATATGATTCGTAAAACTGACATTACACCAAAAATGCTAAGGGTGAAAAATATTAAAATATCTTGTTTCTAAATAAAAAAGAGTAGTAGTGGGGAGATAAAAACTAATAAATAAAATGTAGCAACATACCTACGTAACGAACTCATTCATTTTGTTTGTATTGATATATATGTATCTACATAATAAATATTTAATAAAATGATTGTTTTATTGTATTTGCTTATACCATAAATATTTTCAGTAGTCACTTTTCAAGTAAGTACTATGAATCAAGAGTTATTTGTGTTCAGAAGACTTTCCTCGTTAAATCGTTAAGTGTTCGAGTACTTGTACTAGGCTTTTATTCAAATCAGAACAATTTTCATTTTCATTTACTTCAAACTACTGTTATCTATAACTCCGGGGGCGCCTTATCGTGCCTCAGGCACGCAAGCGCTCAAGAATTCTTACAAATAGAGCTTGCTTACTATCCTACAACGACAACGACCTGTTTGATAATGTCATAACCGCACGACCAGCGCTTTCGTTTCTTCGTGCGATTCATGGGAATACCACACCTCAAAGCCAAGGCAAATATTTTACGAAAATGTTGAATTGCTCTATAGGCATATTTCGACTGAAAACGCTTCAGAATTTAAACGGATCTAATACCACGTGCTACCAGAGAGTTCAAATACCGCTGGCGTTTCAATAGACTTCAGTGTTACCAAAGTTGTCTTGTTGAAAAAATAAATTTTAATTTGGACGAAAATGTGAGTCAAGGGCGTACAGTGGCGTTTAGCAAAATACTGAAGTAAAATAATGTAGGAGGACTGGGTAGGTACGTAAGGATTTATAAATAATTCAGTTCAGTATTGGACAGTCGGTGCCGCTGCGCGTCTGTGATGTGTCGATTCACTCGGAAATGAAGGTGTAAACTTAAGTTTTTTTTCTCGTTCGAATACATTTTAATGTGTAAATAGCCTTTGCATGTGAGTGAGAACCGTGAGAAGATTCCGAGAACCGTTTGCGGAGAACTATTCCAATCTGTACGTTTGCTGAAGCTTAAAAATAATTTGATCTGTAATTTTCTAGTTTTGAAGTTTTATTAATAGATCTACTACAGTAGTAAGATTTTTTTGTTGTATAGTATTGTAAATAATGTAGCTTAGATCTAAGAGGTCCATGTGACAATGATTCTAGTGAACAACCTATCTACTATCATTAGTTTATATACATACCTATCTACTAAAAATAGGAAATAGGTTGTATTGTAGGAAGCTATTATTATTTTACTATTTATAGATAGGTTGAAGCTTTTTGTGACTAATTTATTGTTAAGGTGCATCTCTAAGTGTCACTAATCTAATCTTAAATAATTGAACTAAAGCATATCGAATAAATTTAGTTAATTGCTAGCTGATATAGGTACCTACTAACACAACTAATCATCCAATGCGCAATGGTGACTTAGAGGCCTTTTCTGTAGAGAAAAGATAGTTAGCGCAGTGACCGTAAGTTATAAGCTAGTTATAGCTAAGCTTACAACATAAAGGAAATAATAAATAATAAAATAAATATCTTTCTCACACACGGCCATCACATTGACCCCAAAGTAGGCGCAAGCCTGTAATATGGGTGTCAGAGACTGATATACATACATAGATATTTTTAAATACATGCATAAATAGATAATATTACGAGTAGCATCCAGACACAGAACAAACACAAGTGTTCGTCACACGAATATTTGTCCTGAGTGGGATTCGAATCCACCCCTGGCGCAACAGACAGGGTCACTACCGAATGCGCCAACTGGCCCGTCGATAGTAATAAAACATAACATCACGCCTATATTTCCCTGAAGGAGTAGGTTGAGGTAGTACACTAACTTTTCACCAAGGTCCCATTTAATAGGTGGTGGAGCTTATGCCATACACCGGGTACACATCCAGATTCCGAGCTACGATTTGGGAAATTATACGATTGAATCGAATCGAAGATTTAGCGAAGTGGCAACACAGTAATCGAGACCCACGGCCATGGGTGAAAGCCAAGTTCAGACGATGACGACGGCAGAGTGTATGCACGAACCATTACGAGCTACTTTCGGCCATCAAATTAACCCTATTGTAATCCGTAAACCCTCAACAGTTGCGGTGACGCATGTCACGTCCCCGAATCATATTAAGCACCGTGACAAATTCGGAGAAGCGACGTCCACTCATATTTCTCAGGCACGAATACTGTATAGACAGTATAGCACACGGCACCTATATTTTATTCGTTCTGAAATTTAATTTAGATATGAGTAGAGGCACCTGTGATTTTGCTGTAATTCATATGGAATTTTGGTTTAATTTATAATATTCAGGTAACTAATTTATAAGTTCCCTATGGAGTAACTAACAAAATAGTTAATTCATTTAATTCAATTCAAAATAATCTACATAGGCTAGTTAGTTAAATCGATTATCTATTGATCTTTACGCACAATATATTTTCATAAAAAAAATTATAAGCTATCTACGCACTCTTATCATCTACCTACATCCAATCTTAATATCATTTAATTTTATCATTGAACAATTTTAATGATCTAAATCCAAGCTATATTATTATTAAGTAAATGCATTGAGCGCACATTGTTGTACAAGCAACCACGTGTACGTACAGTCCGCTCTGAACATTCGCGATACGAAAAGTGAGCTATGAATCAGCTTCTGTTGAATATATATGATTATGAGTAAATTATATTAAACAAAACAAAATTTATCTTTGCAGAGCGGCGTTGACTCCCCATGCGATTGTGACGAGTGCCAAAATGAACATCAAACGCGACCGAAAACAAAGAATCATTCTTCTACTGAACCAAACACTAAAAACGTGACACAGTCCCTGAACAATGGGCATGCGCTACCAAATATGGCGGACAATATTCAAGAACGCGCCGTTGACGTACTTGTGCATGATGCTTCAAATATTCCAAAAATCTTCCAATCCGTGGCGACGCCGCCTTACCACGTAGCTGGCCCGCCTCCACCGGGCTTCGTTATCGCACCGTACCAACCACCACGATTCCACACGGGAGGCAACATAGACGACTTATTAGGAGACGTCCAATCATGCCCTACTGCTATCCAAACCACTTTCATTCAACAAAATTCAGTATTTATGTGCAACATGAAGAGAATCATGCAAAAACAGTGCTGCTGCCAAAAGAACGAATCACCCCCTAAGCCTGACGATTCTCGAGAGCAAGCACCGAAATGTTACGTAACAGAAAAGAACATAGAACTGACGTACGACTATCCAAGAACGACGCCCATTCCAAGTAGCCCTAGTCAGAAGACCAGCAGTGAAATGCAGTCAACTACCACCGAAGTGGCGAGTACTGTCGTCTTCGTTGAGAGACGCATTCCAGTCAAGCCGAAAAAGTTCGACTTCTTCTTTCGATCCCGATCCGCACCGGTCGGGGAAAACGAGGAACCAATTTATGCGACCGTCAACAAATTACCGAAAAGGTTACGACGTATGGAGCTGGCCAATCTCGAAAAGGAGGTAGCGTACAAAACCGGCGAACCAGATTCGTCGAGTCGGACGGAAGTGACAAAAACTGACTCGGAATCTCAGGTCCCTCCGCCCGACGATGACACGAGTCGATCCGAACGTGAAAAGACCGTTCCGAGAAGACCGGAATCCCCGAAAGCGAAGAAACGGAAACGATTTTCTTTAACTTTCAAGAAGAGGGAGAGGAAACGGCGAGAGAAGAAGGAAGCGAAAAATGGGACAGCAAAGAATGGTGGAGCAGTGCTACATGAAGGTGATAGCGAAAGGTTGATAGAGGGGGAGATACAGGACACGAAACACAAGCACTGCAACAGACACCGACCGAGGAACACGCTGTCCTCTGCAAGCTCGGGCCCGCGATGCAAGCGGGATAGCTACCAGGTACCTGTATTGACTCTAGTAGACGTAGAAACACATGCTTCTGATCTCGCCTTTGACAAAATCATCGCCAATTTCATAACGAAGAAGGGGGCAGTCACACGCGTTCCTTCATCATCATCTCTACATATTCTGTCTCCAACTGAATCCATCGCATTTCAATCAAATTCTATTGTAACATTATGTATATGTGTAGTTATATATTATATTATTTTGTTTGAAACACATCTTTTATTAGACACGACTCACATCCTCAACGGCGCTTTTACGTCATTGCTTTATGATAGTTTTACGATCTTCATATTTTCATAGATTCGCTCTATATTGGGCATTTAGCGTGTGATTGCCCTAGATTAGATATTGAAAAGTGAAACAAAACCAAACAGAAATGAATGCATAAGTAACTTTTTTTATCCTATCTTGGTTATGGGTTGCCTTCTGTTGTTTTTTATGTCTGAAAATTCATAAGAAATATCTTAACCCCATAACGTTTACTTACAAACTAATTTCCATGCCGAGTAGAGCATAGCGGTTAAGTAATAGCTGCATGCGGGATTCTGGGTTCGGTTCCCACATAGGGCAAATTTTTGATACAGATAATGTTTCCAAATGAGCCTAGATTGTGCACGTATTTTTTAATGTTATTTTTTTTCTCCATTTCCACATTTTGTGTTCCACAACTGCTAGCAGACCTAATAACCAAATTTTAATGGCCTTAAATTTAATACCTATCTAACTTATCAGGAAGTTTTCTCTTTCCAGGAGATGACGACGTCTCATTCCGAGCACGAAAGGACGAACAGCATGTGTTCCTCGGTCAATTCCCTGGCTTCGGCGTGCACCCACAAGTCCAGAAAGCTGTCGGTGGCCCCTCAGGACGGCTCCATACCCTGGTGCGGCTGCTGGGGCGCTGGATGTATGTGAAATTATATGAACTTGCATAAAGTGGGATATGTCTTAGTTCAAAAGGATACTTGAAGTGGCTGTCGAGGCGATTCGTGAGTACAGCCTGTTTTAACTGTATGAATATAAGTAAAAGATAATCGGTTTAGTCACGTAATGGCGGAATAAGGCTACTGACGGGTACTGAGACGGGTACTGTTAATTTGTGGATTTGATAGTCTGTTCAAAGTGCTAATAGCTTCACGGAAGAAGACGGTTGGTGAATTGACGAAGTTGTTTAGCAATCCAGGACCTCAAACGATTGAGGGAGGCCTATGTCCAGCTGTGGGTCAAAAAAGGCTGATGGATAGATGGATGGATGAATGGATGATCTTTGTATACTTAAATTGTGTATATGATGTTTACTTTCTGAATAAGTAAAACAACCTGTCTATATCTGATTATGTGACTCACAATGATAAAGATTTAGGTCCTCAAATCTTGTTTCACATAAAAAATGTTGAATTTATTTTGGGATGATGTCACGAGTTACTTGGGATCACGTTGCCATACTTTCCACCTTCTGATTACGAGTCACTCAGTAGTTTGATATCCAATTTGCATTCGTGAAATAAAATTGGGTTCAATATTAGTATTTGTAGCAAAAGGCTCTTCTAATATTTGTTCTCAATATTTTTGTGTGGTTGCCATAAATATACCTACAGATTAAAAACATGACGAATCTAAATTCAACAAATTATTCATTTATTTATCTATTCATTTTTTCAACATACAGTAAATATTACAAATTGTCACTCCAAATTGTTTACTCACCAAACTGAACGTATCTTTCGGCTGTACTGCAGCAGCTCTGGTCCCAAATCAGGACACGATTGAACATTATTATAAATACTCTAGTATGTACCTACATCTAAAGTAGAAATTAGTCACCAAATATTGTTGAGCACATACATAGTTTAGAAATCAATATTACCTATATAGAAGGCTACAACCCGTTGATTTATTTTATATATTAGTTTCATGGAAATAATAACCTGATACCATTCTTTAATAATTGGTGTTCATCATACCATTCATACCCATGAAACATGGAAGATCAAAAAATGGTGTTTGAAGATTACATTACTTCTTCTTGTAACGCTCAATGGCAATGTGCATCTTATAGAATTTTTTATTTAGCTTTTAGGTAGATATAATGAATTATGGCACACAAACAGTTTGAATACATATCTCAAGGACAATATTAAGTTTCAATTGACAGTGATTTATCGCAGATAATGAGACCATTTTAAATGTACTCTGTGATGAGACCTTGCGTTGATTGTGACGAATTTGAGTTTAAGGTTTTGTGTTTGTAAAAGTTATACATATGAGACCTTTCGTTGATTGTGACGAATTTGAGTTTAAGGTTTTGTGTTTGTAAAAGTTATACATATTTAAATTGTGAATGAATTCGTTATTATTGAACTGTTAAATAAAAAAATACAAATTGAATAATACCAAAGTTGATACCAAATACAGTGTTTTGTTTAACTTTTTATTATTTATATTACATACTTTATTTCCTGTTGAATAAATAAGAAAACTAAATATTTTCTTTCTATACCAAAATGTTCAAAGTTTTACTGGAAAGATGTACAAGTTGGTTATAGAATGAATGCACTAAGATACATTTCATCGATAAAATAACTGAAATAAAGGTTATGATAACAGTTATCGCCGTTTTTAAATTCTTATATCCTATTTTTTTCTATACATTAATCATACTAGTATTATCCATACTATAATATTATAAATGTGAAAGTGTGTTTGTTTGTTTGTCCAGCTTTCACGTCGCAACGAAGCTATTATATGGTATGGTTATTGTGTGTGGAGATAGTGAGGAGGGTGGAGTGACGTAGGCTACTTTTTACCGCGGTAAAACATCCCCATGGGAAGATATCGCATGTTTTGTTATTTGCTAGATATTTAGTTCCGGATGTTGTTAACAGATGGCATTGTTAACTTCCTTTTCCCACGCGGGCGGAGCCGCGGGAAAAAGCTAGTAATAAATAAATAATCATTTATTTGTGACTATTATGTAGCATACAGAATGTTAGTGGGTTAGTAGAAACACTAGAAACTACCAAAAACTTATAACTAAAGAGTTATAACTAAAACCTAACTGGAGACAATGATGGAGGTCCCCGCCCACTAGCGCTCTTGTGCTTGGGGCTTATGGAGGCTAATCCAATGCCTCAGACACGGAGAGTCCCACCTGTCCGCCAGTGCAGTGTGCTCAGGATACTGTGAGTGCTAATGACGCCATGAAAGCCATCGATTTGAGTGAGCCTCCGCGAACATCCCCGAAGCGCGAAGCATCGCAGGACCCCAACAGCACTCTAAACCCATTATTATATACTACGCGAGAACGTACGTTGTAAAGGCGAAAGTTTGTGTGTTTGTTACTTCTTCAAGCCCAAACGGCTGGACCAATTTTGATAAAATTTGGTATTGAAAAAGCTGACGTTAAGTTTAGTTTAGTTGAAGTTAATCCAGGGTTTAACTAAATATAGGGTACTTTTTATCCCGATTATGTGTTCCCTTGGGATAGAAAATTTATTTCAATATTTTTTCAGTATATACTATAAATTTCACGCGGGCAAAGCCGCGGATAGCAACTAGTGGAATATAATGACGTCATGGCCCATACAATTCATAGGGTACCTATATAAGAAAATATCCTACATATTAATATAATATGAGTATATTATATTCTATATGCAATTGACAAAAGATTTAAGTCAGTAAGGGTTTTAAATAAAATTACCATTGTTACATAGATGGTTATTTATTATAAAATATGACACATTCTTTGAACTGCATTTACAGTCAATTGAAACGCACATAGCAAAATTGATTTACCAACAGAACCTAGTGACCGCTACACTGATGAAGGTACCTAATTCGCGTGAAGGTTCCTAACTCGCCTTTGTAATTTCTTTTCTCTAAATTAAGTTGTTTTTGTTTTTGTTTTGTGTGTACAATAAAGAATTAATAATAGGTACAACGGCTTTTAGGGCAGGTAGAAGGGGAGAGCAGGTAGGGGGGGTAGAACTAAAATTGCTTTCGTTTGAACTTTCGCTAACCGAGCTATTCACCCTATCGACCTCACGCGCTGCTGTTTGAACAAGGGTTGTACACACTATTATCACAGTGGACCTTTGCCGTTGAAGTTTCGCAAAATGATTTCATTGCCAGGGATGTCACAAATTATAGTTCCATAGTCTATTCCTTTTTTAGTATACTCTCTTACAATAGAATCTGACAATGATGTAAACAAATGTAGCCGACTGATATTGACACCGGCTTGTCTATGCCCTTAGTAATGTGAATATAACCCTTTTATTTGAGTGAATTGATTTGATCTGTGACGCTGTAAAGGCCATTTTTGCAACAACAAAAAAAGGATTGAATATTGAAATAATTGTGATTGAGGTAGTTAAATCAGTAGGTAGTAATTAGATTATTCTTCAGTGGATTTCACTACAGGGTAAGGGTCACTACACGTTATCCAGTCTTCTGCAAACGGTTTTTTGAACAAAAACCAATATTTGACATGTGCACGTGTCTAAGGGTCATATGCTTGGTCAAGACTGATGTTGTGAATCCTAGTGGAGTTGCTAAATCAAGTATGAGTTGTGTGCGTCGGTTGCTTGTAGGAGGTCTCTATGGGGGATGCGATTTACATGCAATTACAAGTACCAATATCACTTTTATAAAATTTATTCTGGGACCATTTCGGTGCTAACAAACCCTAAAACGTAGAACGCAAAATGTAGTACATATTATCTTTACATAGTTATTTAAAAAAACAATTGTAATGATTAAAAACTCGAGGTTTTATTCAGTGTAACGGGCACCAGGCTTTAGTCGGCCAAGCGTACATTGATTCTACTTTAGAACATTCGAGAACTACAAGGAAATAACTTTTGGACGCAAACACAATACTTCAAAATACGATACACTTTAGGAATCACCGAAATCACCGTACGTTTCCAAACATAATGGCACATAGTTCAAATTGAAACAAGCTAATTGTGCTGTGAAGGAAGAATAAGGATAATCTAAGAAAAAAAAACACCCTAAAAATTATATCGCATAGAGTAACAAATATAAAACGGCTTTTAAAAAAATCTCTTTAGTAAAAAAATATCTCAATCAATAAATAAGTTACGAAAAATAATAAAAATAAAATCAATGAATGTACAATATTTACACATCAAACATTATTTATATAGAAAATTGCATTTTCGAAGATTAGCGGGGAAAAGGTATCGATTAAAAACAATGTTAAAACACGCCTCATTCGCGTGTACTGAGATCTAACAGTGAAGCGAAAATTACTAGAAAAATAAACGATTCAAACTGAAATAGGCTCTATGTCTTTTTCGATTCCATAGTAAAATATAAAAAATTCCCTCGCATCACTCCCCTAATGGACACGACTGTGCACGTTCAGCAGGCGCACGCGTGCGGGCCAGTGCAGGCGCGTGCGCACACAGAGCGCATCACACAATTACAATATTATCATATCGATAAAAAATTACGTAGATACACCTTAACTAGGCTTAATGGAGTCGTCTAAATATATTAAATATTATACTTAAAAATAGTTTACAATCATTTCACTTGCTGTGTTCACAAACGATCATAATCCTACTGAAATTGCATTTCATAAGTGGTTGCGAAAACATACAGAATTCGCAGCCACAATATCGCGATAATATCAAATAAATTAATCCCAATCATTTTATTGCACGACAATGAATTGAAAATAATTTGCATAACTTAAATAAATATTTTTTTACAGCTGAAATAGATTTATTAATAGTATAATCTATATTACACCACCTTGTAAGATTTTATTGGATCGAAGTACAGTTCCAAACGAGGTTTATGAACGTAAAATGATGCAAAATAAATGTATGAAGCTTTCCCGAGACGGCTATGGGCATTTGACAATTTTATTTTACTTCATGTATCTCTTGTTTAATATCACTTCATAATGAATTCGAACATCGAGAAATGCGCTTTGTCATAGAACAATAAACCTATCGGCAAATATGTATTACCAAATGCGTTTGATCTTGGGAGGGTACAATCACAAAAGCAAACTCCAAAGTAAAAACTATCAGAAACGAAAGGTGTGAATTATTTATTTTTCCCTAATATATTACTACTAACACCGATGTTACAATAATTATATGTTTAATATGTAATAATTGGTTCAAAGCCGACTTACTTCGTATTTTAAATAATGGCAAAACTCGCAATAGGTATAAGCGGGATATAGATGGCTGATAAACATAATTATAATACTAAAGCTAGATATAATATGGAAAAAAAAATACTCTACATCAGTCTATCCATAACCACTTAATATACAAAATAGGCCAAAAATTGGCCAAAAGCCATACGAGAGGTTTACCTCCGTATCATCTCTGATAAAGTTTGACTGGTAGAAAATACCATAAGGCATTAAGTCCGCCAATTGTATATCTCTTTACTGTCTCCATAAAGTTGTATAAATAAATAAATAGTTAAATAAATAAAGGAATAAAGACATATATTTTAGTAAAGGACGTGATGTTTATTTCCTATTGTGATATATTTCGCTGCGCTGCGACCCATAGACGTCCCACTGTTGGGCACGGGTCTCCTCTCAGATATATATTTACCTTATGTTAAAATGACTTCGCGTACACGGGGCTACTCGTTAACAGAAAGCATAACAAATAAAATCAGTCTTTGCATTGTTTAACATAATGTGTGTAATTTATACGTATTTATTTCTCCGTTAAAATTCGCTATTCGTAATATGATGAATAAAATTATAAGTATTTTTTGGCAATATTTATTAATTTGAATTCTTTTTTTGAACGATGAAACCTGATTCAATGCCTATAGCCAGATTTGTTTAAAAATTATACTCTAAAATTTTTTTTTTTAAAAAGCTTTTATAACTTTTTATTTTATTTTCATGCATTGTCATCGGAACCTAATATGTGTG
>DWTT01000892.1:0-13317 GCA_018250895.1 Carterocephalus mandan
AGTCTGCCAATCCGCACTTGGCCAGCGTGGTGGACTAAGGCCTAATCCCTCTCATTCTGAGAGGAGACCCGTGCCCACCAGTGGGACAAAGAAAGGGTTGTGATGATGACACCAACGAGGCAGTCTAAAACATATCAGTCATTCCTGATTAAGGCAAGCACGATTCCAAAATTGCTCATTCTTCTGTGACAATATAGAGAATGATTTTGTATAACACATGTGTTGTTAAAGATTTTATCTGTTCAAAATTTGTTCGAAATTCTCATACGGGTGCCCCATTTACAGTGCGCACTTTTAACAGTATATATTATAAAGTACGCCCAATTCCTCAACGTTACGACTGTTCCTCTACTCTACCATCATCCAACAAAAGGCGTCCATTTTTAACATGAAAACTCACAAAAGGTTCTTTTTCAAACAAAAGACGTGTATATGCAAACAGAAAATGTCAACATCTGACATACGAACGCTTTGCCGAAATAAGGGTGGCCAGACGTATTGTAATATTAATTTTTGTATCACTTTCACTTGTTACTACATAAGCATACATAATATATTGAATCATACGTTCCGTTATGCGTCATGTCTTCATCAGGAAATTATCATTGACGGAATCGGGGCCAGAGCATTAAAGCTAAGCTGCAATCCATAAACGTCCCACTGCTGGGCACGGGTCTCCTCCACAGACAAAATCTGCGGGAGGTCTAGAGCATACTCCACCGCGCTGCACCAATGTAGATTGGTGGAAGGGTTAGTGGCCAACCCAGTGTCGAATGTTCTTAAGCCACCCGAAGGTCTTCGACAAGGTTGAAAACAACCGAGACCGACGGCTTAACGCGCCCTCCGAAGTACGATAGCGCCCGTGACATTTTGCCACTAACGGTCACCCATCAAAAAATAGACCGCGCCCGTTGTTGCTGGACTCTGTTGATTACATTGAATCGACACAAGCCATTGGACTATGGAAGCTACAACTACTGATTTACATAACGGCGGCAATTCCAATTCATTTGGTGAGTCAGGAAAATCCTTAAATTTTCGTTTTTCTGGCAACATTAGCTGAAATGCGAACAACAATGACATGAAACACTAGACACGTTGGGTTTGGAGTTTCCTTTAGTAAAATATGAATAAGTTTATTCAAGTCTTAAATGTAATAGCTGCGAGCTTGTGCCAACATGCAGATTTGTTAACATTGTTTTTATGTCAGTGGAAGATATTATAAAATGATAACATTTTACTAAACAGACTAACAACAGCCTATCTAAGACTATTCAGAAATGTTCTTTAATGCTTCAAATCCAATACAATGGCTATAATTATTATCATGGTGAGATCATCCTGATGATGTATGATCTACGAATTCATTGGCCTTTAACTTCTTACTTACTTCTTTCAGAAACAAAATGGATCGATTTACCACGAATGCTCCTTGAATTAATTTCACTCTTTGTGTAAATCTAGTTACATAATGCCGAAACTCAAACAATGTAATTTACGATAGGTACATTAAAAAGTTAGTAAAGTAGTTACGAGTAGTAAAGTTAGTAAAACGAAACAATACTTATAACTATTGTTGCGAATAAACGATTGCAGCTAGGCTTTATTATTATTACGTGGTCTTAAATTGTATTCTAACATGAATTATCAGGATAGTCAGAAGTATGAGAACAATATTAATTTATGTTTTTACCTCTTCTATCTCATGAAACGATGCTTACATTATTATTATGTAACTAAGGACATTTTCCTGGTGTTCATGCTTGTTAGTGGATTACCTTTTTTACAATGAATATAATAATTTATGTAACTTGAATAATCTACATATTTGAATTTACACTGAACTGTGAGAGAGAGCTGTTAATAATTTGAACTATAAAACTAGTGGGCTGCACTTTAAGTACTTCAATCCACTCGTAAGTCAGTCAATCCACCTTAATGACAATGTTTATCCTAATCAAGGCTGTCTCGGTTGACATCACCTTAATCGGCTTTAAACACAGTTGCAGTACAGTTAGCGGCACGAAAGTCTAGCTCTGACCTTGGATGTGCAAAGTCGAAAGTATCGTCATGCGCAAGCGGGTTGTAGCTAGTCGTATTATGTCCCCCGCACTTATATCCCATGCGCAGCTATTGACTCCGGATTTCATTCGTTGTCGCGTAAGACTTTCGCGCCGTGAACTGTACTCAAGCCGCGCGACTTATTTCAAAGTTCTTTGCAACTGAAAGAGGGTTCTTACCTTTGCTCGCGCCAGTGATCTTGTCCCGGAGCACGTTGATCTGATGTACCCGGCCGAACTCCTCGAACATCAGCCGAAGGTCGTTCTCGTCCATACTCCTCGGCACTTGACCCACGAACATCTGTAATCGATTGATCGTTATGTTACCTTTACTTGTTGATTGCAACTGCGATATAAGATTAGACAAGATTCCTAAAGGGATTGGGATGGTTAGTCCAGAGGTAGGTAGAAGATGATAAAGATATGTCAATTGACTCCTCTGATGTCTAATTTACATTTTGTTCTTCACTTGGCCAGCGTTTCACAACGTTAAGGCGATAAATTTTCCATTTCATGATAGCCATACGTTTCCCAACCAAGAAAGGGTTGTATTGTGATGGTGTTAAAGAAAATAAAAACTGGCCAAGTGCCAGTCGGACTCGCGTACTGAGGGTTCCGTACCATTATCTATAAAAACGGCAAAAAAAATATTATCAAATTATATTTTTTTCCATTTTTTAGTATTTGTTGTTATAGCGACAATAAAAATATATCATCTGTGAAAATTTCAACTGTTTAAGTATCACTGAGATACAGACTGGTGACAGACGGACAGACGGACAGCGGAGCCTTAGTAATAGGTTCCCGTTTTACCCTTTGGGTACGAAACCCTAAAAATCATCAGAAATCAAACTTTATTTCTCGTAGTGTTGTATCTAATAATTAAACTAAGAATGTTTAGCATCTAGTACAGATACATCATTATGAGGTGCTTTCGAAATATAATTCTTATGAAACAACGTCTATGAAACCGAAGGCGAAAGGTGAAATTATCCTTCAAGCTCTCAATCAATCTCAATTATTAAAGGTCTTATGAATCAAAGGAAAAGTTTCGCAGTTCGCACGAGTTGGAACTATAAAATACTCTGGAGACTAAACGGAGAATTCCATTGAATCTATTGTAATAACTCTTCTTATTACTTCGAAATATATTGGTGTAGTTTTTGGCTTAGTCTTTCATTTATAGAATTATCTTGTTCATATAATTGAATTAGTTTATCATCAGTATTTCTTCATTTACCTTATACAAACGTTAAATACCTTAGTATTTAATAAATGTTATTTTGTAAATAATTAGTACTCTAGTGTTTAAAGATGGTAGATCATTTATAGAGCTCCGATATTTCTGCAATTGGATGCATTGGTTACCCAACCTAGTAAACAAAAAAAATAGGCAGTGCATCCCACATACAAATACAACTACCTACTATCATCCTACTATTACATAAATTAATCAGTAGTTATTAGTGACATAAAAAAACTTAATCTTAACTAAAAATCTTTAATCAAAACTAGATTAAATGTAACGTTGAACAGTTCCCGCCCCTTTCAATGTTGGATAAAACAATCGGCTCAATTGAAACCATAACAAATTGAAGTACCAAGAGGCGAGAGGGGAGAATCGGCATCGTCAGAGCACCGCGAACCCGTTTTAATTACGGCAATATATCACTTAATTTGTTTTCGCTGTTCCCGATTTACGAATCAGGTGTTACTTTTCCGGGTCGCCGTTTGTGAGGGTTGTAACCTTTGACCGAAACGACCAGTCCTATTTTTAATGTGGCATTTTGTGGGTTAAATGTATGTTTGTTAGTTATAACAATTAACAAACTTACATTAATGTATGATATCGTAAGATTAAATTTATTTCCTCCCTCAACTCAAAACAGGGCCGCACTGAAAATCAGCGTCATGATTCATTAGGATCATGGCAAATGCTGAGTGCAGTCCTTTTTTGCTTTGTAATGCCAACTTAAATGATGATGTGAACTGTATTTTTTTTATATTAGGTAATTTTTGTTTGTGTGCAAAGCAAATTAATATTTATTCTATTCTATTCCTTAATGCTTAATGTTGTAGTGGAATTTCAGTTACCATCTTACATTCAATTTAGACTAGTTACTAACATTATTAACATTTTGGAGATCTCTTAGATTTCCAAAGGCTACCATAATTCCTGGTGACAATTTTATTGCAATACACATTCGATCACAAATATAAAAAAGTATTCGAAAATTAAATAAGTGATCAGTCAAGTTAGTCTAAGTCGCCACGGCGTGTGCGGTTGGTATGTGGATGGGTGACCGCTAGTCGTAATTTCATGAGCGCTTCTGTGCTTCGGAGTGCACTTCAAGCCGTCGGTCCCGGTTATTTTCAATTGTTAATCGTTAAGCCTTGATGACACTAGGGCTGAGACTGAAAGCGGTTTAGGTATAAGGGTACGGTTCCAGTATAAAATAAGTGTACCTTAATAAAATAAAGGTATGGCTACACCGCTATTTAACCTTTGTAAAGGTTATGCTATATCGGTACCGAAAAACAATGAGTGACCGCTGTGAGATGTGGGGTCAGGGGTGTTTATTACTGTTTATATCTGAAATGCTTGACAACCGCCTCTCCCATAGTGAAGTAAAGTCCATGTAACTTTAATTATTAAGGTTTCAGTACCAGTACCTCTATTTTATAAGTAATGTATAACTTTAATTATTAAGGTTTAAGTATATATATAAATTTACATTTTTCCATTTATAAACTCAAAATAATGGTACCGAAATAAATTTGGGTATCGAAATATTCTAATAACCGTTATTATTCGGTATGACGTCATACCGCTTTATAAAGGTACTTTAATTTTGGTATGCTCTAGACCTCACTCAGCTGTGCGAGACGTGCCCAACAGTGGGACGCCAATGGGCTGTTTATTAGCTTTGTTATCAATGAGAGTAAAAAGTAAGACAAACAATACTGCTTTATCGTATGAAAAGGTAAGACAAACAATACTGCTTTAACGTATGAAAAGTTTGAAATCAACAACGAGTTTAAAGGAAGTTGAAATTTTGGATACAATGCAACGCTCAAAGCAAACCTAATGATGACAAACTTTTACACAGCGTGCAATATGAAGCTTTTGCATGTACGCTGCCTTTGCTCGCTTTCAGACTTATGTCTACTCTGTGGTTTAGGTACTACGGTTACCATTTGGTATTCCAGAGATAATTTTGTGGGGTTCAAATCTCAAGTCAGCACTACTGTACGTCTGTACAATATGTAAAGTATATATGCAAATGGTGCTATTAAATAAGAATCTCTTACGGTGAAGAATAAAACTATTACCAGTAAACTTTTTGTGTGTGTTCAAGGGGATTCGAGGATGGTTTAGATTCACAATTTAGTCCACTGGTAAATGTTTTATAAACACTATGTTAGTAATTTTATTTTTAACCGTCGTTCATTGACGTGAAGCGTCGCGTCACTTTGACCTTTCATATGGCAGAACAACGTTTGCGGGGTCAGCTAGTATATATATAAAATAAAAGGAGAAAAAAATAATTAAGTATAAAATTATATGTCGGAGAATAACTTATTTAGTTTATAGCTATACTATGACCTATTATACGTTGGAAATTCCTGGTCTACCTCGTTTTATAACATAACATGTTATATTTACTTAGAACATAAAATACCATTATATCGACCTCCGTACACCCACTTTTAAAATTTAGGTCCCATGTCCCATACATCGAGCACTAATCCCCAGACTACTACTGGGACTTTCATATTAGTAAAATCCAACAATACCGTGTTAAAACTTATAAAAATTTTTAAACTTACCTTAATGTAGTCAGGGTCCGGGATATCCGACTTCTCGTCATTGTTGTTGTTGACAATTGTGCTGTTGTTGTTGTTTATGTTCATACTCAGCCCACTGGAACAACAGGAGAACAAAATATGTTACCTTGATGTTAAATTTGATCAGTGTCCGTTACACAGATGGGCACTGCAGTCTGTGTATCACTGTTCTCATACAACAAACAAAATCAATCACATTAAAGCTTACTATTTTTAAGTAATATTACAAAAATCTAAGCAACGACATTCAAAAGTAATAACAAATATGTGTCAAACCGGAAAAAATAAAATACAGAAATTTACCTAACTTGTAAATTTCTGTATTTTGTTTAACTCAAATAATTAGGTACATTTGTAAATCATGCATACACTATTAATTTCTAACATAAAAATGACTTATTTAACGAAATATTTCTATGTCAATTTGCTTTGGGTTGATATAGGGTTTAGTATACCATAGTGTAGGTACTATATATATATAGTAGAGTAAAAAAAAGATAAACTTTATTAATCACTAATCACAAATCGTTACAAATATCGCGCTAAATAAATTCCGACTACGTAATATATACAGCTATTTAGGCGCTTATTTTGGTTTTGAATATGCTACTACTCGTATTATTGTTAGTATTAGTAGTCTAACTCAGTTCCTATTATGAGTCTTGTACAAAGCAGCTGCCAGGGGTGGCATTGGATGGGTGCTGCTGCCTGCCCGCTATCTAATATCCACAAAATGGCAATTACCGGTAAATCCATGTAAATGGAATCAACGGAATAGGCTGTATTAAATATCTCATGTTAGAAAATTCCTATTTAAACACCTTAGATTACTTTTTCAAAACAATCTGTTACTTTTATTTCAATCAACAAGGATTATGTTTTGGTTTTGACATATTATTTTAACAAGTGTAAATATAAAAATCAACCTTTATGGAATGTGCATTGTATTAGACTATCCACTAAGATAAATTGCCACATGTACCTATGTATAATTTCAAGATCACTGTCTTTGTTTACTTCATAAAGAAAATGAAATTTTTATTTACCCTTCACATACCGAATTTATTTGTTGCGCAAAAACAAAACATACATAAATAAATATCATGGAAATTCTCACACGCGGCCATGTGACCCCAAATTAGGCGCAAGCCTGTACTATGGGTGTCAGAGACTGATATACATACATATATATTTTTAAATACATACTTAAATAGATAATATTAGCATCCAGAGATCCAGACACAGAACAAACACAAGTGTTCGTCACACGAATGTTTGTCCTGAGTGGGATACGAACCCACGACCCCTGTCATAACAGGCAGGGTCACTGCCGATTGCGCCCACGGGCCCGTTAAAACCATTCATACACATAAAAGTAAAAAACTAAGCACTGTCTAAGGTTATGTTACTCCGCGTAAATATGTACCTCAAATTATTCGTGACGGATCTCCATACCCGGTACGCGGCGTACTTGTTTGCACCATTGTTATCACTGATAAGGTTATACATGGCTCGATTACGTCTTATCACTTATCACTCGATCAACAAATGCCCAGAGAACAAGTTATAACGTAACCGCAGAACAACTGACGGTTAACTGAATAACACGACTGCGAGAATAATATGAACGAGTATTGTTTGACAGTCTCGGTCGATGTAGAATATTAAACTACCCACATTTATATATTTTTTTGGTTTCATTTCCCAGCCGCAAAAGTTCAACAATGATGGGTGGTTTACCATAGGTATTCTAAAAGATTGCACAAAATGCTACATGTAGAATTGACACGATTGCACTATGTGCGTTGAATCACAGAATACATAATAGTGGCAGACCCAAGAGAATTTTAATTACGGACTATTCATTTTGACGATATAAAAAGATGAAGCGTCGTGTCAAATGTGTCAAAACAACGCGTCACGTCGCAGATCTGCACCTATCGAAACAGACCCTTAAACAATGCACACAGAAAAATGATATAAGACGCAGTCACAATGTTTTATATTTTGCAGCTAAACTTTGTAGTTACATGGCACTCGATCCTTATCAATCTGTCTATAATTATTGATTGGTGTTTTGCGTGCTGTGTTATACACGTGGGCCTGTATTGCCACGTTTTACATACAGTTTAACATCCACCTAACCTGGTACTAGGGCATTGAAGTCCTCTCGGAGTCACTAACTGACTATCGAATATTGGGCAGGTCATGGAACATGGAATTTTTCTTGGACTGGTGTGATTTAACAATGGAAAGTGTAGGTTTTTTCACCATAAATCGTCCATAGCCCAATGGCTCGCGTCGATTCAATGTGATCGACAGAATTAAGCAACGACGGGCGCTGTTGGGGGCAAAATTTCATGGGTGCTACCGTGCTTCGGAAGGCACGTTAAACCGTCGATTCCTGTTGTTTTCAATGGTGAAAACAATCGCTAAGCCTTGTCGAAGACCTTCGGGTGGCTTTAACATTCAAAACTGGGTTGGGCACTAACCTCTCCACCAATCCTCATTGGAGCAGTGTGGTAGACCTCAGTGGGACTTCTATGGGTAGAAACTTAGCTTTTCGGTCACAATTACATTCTTTAGTCGACACCCCTCTTACATGTGATGAAAATGTGTAACGCACTGTAAATACTTATTTACATTTTACTCTTTCCTAGGGAGCCGTTTCTATGGAAATGGATCCATGTTATTGAAAGTTTTTGGGGCGAATTCTGGCATATTGCTGACTGAAGTAGCTATATTGCATTTTACTGCCTTTGTGAGGAGTCACCGTCGCGCCCTCGCCTCGCGCTCGCACCTACCCGGTTTGATTATTACGACATTTTTAAAACATTTTTTTGTTCCACAAAAAATCTACATAACTATTTTATAAATTACTTCCAAAACTGTGGGCCAAATTGTCGGCAGTCGGTTTTACACAATACGTACAAATATACAGTAGTTATGATTTTAATAAAATTTATTACCATACCTATGATATTATGCATAGCTATCATACACGCTACGTTTTTTAATAAATTATTTAATAATGTTTGATAGACATAATTTAATTTATGGCGATACAAATTTATTATGATTTAATATAATATATACTCCATACACACGCACTATTGAGGTAAATTAAGAATTACTAATGTTTCAATGTAGGTTCCATAGGTAAGTATGCAATGATATGAATAAATGTGAGTAGATATGAATGTGGGATTTTCAAACTTTCGTTTATATATATACCGAATATCTTTGGTTCTATAATCTACATCATTATAGCAGAAGAAAACTTGTATTTCTCTCTTTTTTTTTCAAATTACATCAGTGCTTGACTGGAGAGAGGCAGCTCTATAAAAAGAGGGATGTTGTAATATTACATTATTAGATGACAATTATTATAGGTATGACCTATAATAATTAACAATAACAATTACCTACATGTTTAAATTATTTTTCAAGCTATTAATGACCTATTTCCCATAAATTTTAATATCAAATACTTTAATGGAAAATTGTTGCCCAAAATTATTTATAGGATTACCCACTTTTATCACATACATTACCCACAATGTTTGTTTTATAGTTTATTGTACCAATAACATTAAAATAATGGCCGCCATAGATATGCCCCTACCATCACAGTGAAGGGGAACCGTCGTCGATTATGACAATATGGGAAGCCATTACAAGATCGATAAATAACGGTTTTATGGCGTCGTGACAACTGTCATTTCGTTTTTAATTTTATTTCCCCGAATCGAATAAGCGGTTCGTACTGTTATGAATAAAGAAACATTGATTGGAAGCTTCGAATGTTGCTTATCCTTAATATATATATTTCTTGTGTACGTGTGTATGACAGTGAACTCCTCCTAAACAGCTGGATGGATGTTGATGAAATTTTTTGTGTGTGTTCAAGGGGGCTTAGATTCACAATTTGGGCCACTTGAAACTGTTTTTTTAAACACTATTTTAGTAACCGTCGTTCATTGAAGCGTCACGTCACTTTGACATTTCATATGGCATAACCATAATAATCTAAGGGAAGAACAACGTTTGCGGGGTCAGCTGGTATACATATAAGTTTCTGCACTGTAGTGGCAATGTATTTGTTGTATTTAAAAAAATCTTGGTAGTATCTGACAGCTAACAATGGCTTAAATAATGCCTCCGTCCGGCCGGACTTGTTACCGTTTCGTCATGAATAACGTCACCAGATGGCGTCATAATGTGGAGCTAGATTCGAATTTCAGTATCTTATCAGCCGTCTAATGCTTGCATAGTGCGTGTGGCTTGCAATAAGGATAGGGGATTATGACGGGTCAATTTTTTTAGGACTAGTTTCATACGTTGCTCCGCTCGCGATATAATCTATTTTCCATACAAAACTATTAATTCACGGGATGGATTAAAATGCAAACTGACGGTATATCACAAGAGCCCAGTTCCTCATGGGCAATAGCGCGGACTTTTGCAAAGTAGATCATTCAGATTCATTTATTTTTCATCATAATATGGTAGGTACTTATATACGCTTAGTGAACGTCATAATATTTTTTTATTTACCGCCGGTTCACAAAGTTGATCCTACCGAGAAGAACACGGCAAGAAAGTCGTAGTTACTCTTTTCAAAACTTACAATTTTATAATTGATTAAGGTAAATTATTCATATATTTTATAATATACATTATACATATAATCAATAACAACGGTTATTTGAGTGAAATCTGAACCAATTAACTAATAGAACACAGCTCCTTGCATGAAAAACTCGTCAAAAAGAGTAAAAGTAGTTGAATAGAGTCGTAGAAAAGGGTCGTAATGCAATGTATTAGTCAAATAGACGCATATTTTTCACATTGAACGTTAAAATTAAGTCAGCGCCTTGATATTTCGTGATAAATAAAATGTTTAAATCCCCACATAACACGTCACACCACACCTAAAGTGCAACACAACGTGCGAAGGGCGGCAAACATGTCAAACGTCACACGCGATCTGTCAGTGTTGTTAGGAAAATAATATCCGATCCGGATATTATACATTTTATCGGATATGTAAAAGTTATAAAAAAGAAATTCAAGAATCGTAGCAGATATTTGTATTACAGTTATAAATATTCAAGAATTGAGATTATTTCGCATATTTTTGTTTCTGTCCCTTGTTTTAGACATTTTGTTTGGAATTGCGTATTAAAGCTGCAACACATAAGTGTCCCTATCACTTCCTGTCACTGTTGGGTATGGATCTCTCCCACAGCCATAGCTTAGAGAGGCCTAGAGTACTAAGCTGCTCCAAAGGAGATTGGTGGAGGGATGTGGAGCTAACCCAGTGTCGAATATTCTGCAGCCAGCCGAAGGTCTTCGATAAGGCTTTACGATTGTTTTATTTACTGAAAATAACTGGGACCGACGACGTAACGTGTGCACCGAGCACGAAAGCGTTCATGGAATATTTTAATTAATTGAATACATTTTAGTCCTTAATTTGCCACTAGCGGTCACCCATCCATGCAACGATCGCGCCCGACGTTGCTTAACTCGGTCGATCACGTATGATTGACGCGAGCCCTAGGGTTCTGAGCGCTTTTTCAATAAAACGTGTGTTATTTGATTTGAAGGATTTGAAAAGATTGCGGAATATGCACTCCTTTTTAAAGTAATCGAATATATGTATATTCGTTTTCGGACATCACAGAACTTTGGCTACGGATACCAGTCCTTAGCATCCCTAGTTTATTGGAACACTCATGTCGTACATACGTACATTATCGTACACTTTGTTCGAGTCGTATTATTGACGTTTTGATTGGGGTTTACGTTAGCGAGCTGCTATTAGTTGCTAACCGCCCCCGTGGCAACCGCCGGCTGTGACTGGCGCTTGCCACCGTAAGCAACCATGTGACATGGTTCCCGTGAGACTTCAGCCACCATGCCTGTAACTTGCTTACATCGGTAGCTAAGCCTATCATTATGGGCTATCATCCACCGTCTGAAAGGCTATTATTATTGTCAATCAATGAAAGTGAGTATAAAGTTTTTGAATACAATAGTATCATTAACTGAAACTTAGAAGTTGGAAACAGTAGTTTTCACTCTGTTTTACCTAGTCATGTTTTACTTTTTATGTGTGTTTTAAAACGATTTCGTCTCTGTATGTACGAATGTTTGTTCATACCTAATTAATATTCTAACCGTACTATTACAATAAATAGTCACTAAGCAAATAGTGAAAAAATATGTATGTAAAAATAATCTTTAAAATTATTTATATACGAGTATGGCAAGTGTCACATATTGCAGCTAATAGTGCTAATAGTTTTGTTACGAAAAATATTATTTAAATTAAGAATATAATCATTTCAACTTACGTTCTACTATAATTTTGTACATGGAACAAATAGGTACTAAAAATGTTTATATCAGGTCATTTAAAATCGTGCGATTCTTAAATTTATCAAGTGATCTAGAGCAGATAGATAACATTGTTATGTTGTAGGATTGTAACGTTGCGTATACCTCATACCTACCTACCTACCTATCTACTCGTGTGCTGGCGTGTCGTCTTGAGTCACCGGTTAATCTCTGTTTGTATAGAGCAATACATGCGATCGCCAAACATAGAGCCAGAGTCGTTGTACCTTTAAGGTACAAGAAAACGATCTTCTAAACTATTTGATGAATATTAGCTAATTTTTGTTTAGGAAAAAGGAGCACAGGTCGCCCGTCGGTATACAGACGAACTGAAGACGACAGAGGGCACGGCATCGGTCGGAGTGGTGTCATTTAGGAGCGGTGTGTGTCCTGTGTCGGAAGGAAGCAAATTCAGGGAAAACGGTTCTAGTATTTTAGGAACCATTTCGAATAAAATAAATGTATGTATGTGTTTAGGTGTGAACTCGGCTTGAGAACTTTCGACACTGGGTTGCCCACTAACCCATCCACCAATCCGCATTAGAGCAGCGTGGTGGAGTGTGCTCTAGATCTCCTGCAGCAGTGTCTGTGGGTCAGACCCGTGCCCAGCAGTGGGACGTCTATGGGTCGCAGTGAAGTGATGTGTTTAGTTATTAGAAGAAGAAGAAGGATACATTTATATCGCCAAATTAACACTGTTATACAAGCATAAAATAAATAAATAACAGTGTATTATGATCTGCCGAAATAGGGACGCACTCAGCTATAGTCCCAGCGAACTACGACCGCCGGCTTTCAGGGCAATCCCACGTATTGCGTAGTTCGGACAGTATTAGACATCTACGACAAGACTATGTTTAGTTAATAATAGACGAGGACGAAATACTCCAATTTCTGCTTGATATTATCTGCTGTTGTTTCGTACAATTTAAAATTAAAAGCAGATTATCACGCTAACGAATTAGGGTAACCTGTAAAGTTAGTGGTAATTTTTTTATTAAAT
>DWTT01000893.1:0-13312 GCA_018250895.1 Carterocephalus mandan
CAATCCGTCACATTTTTCGTTAGCCCTGCCCAAGTCCCGCTTACTATGTGACGTCACACTATAGTAATTAGTGAGGCGACACACTCGTTTTAGTTGTAACCAAATCTATCGACAACGTAACGTACCGTAACAAGTATCGACGCGCACTGACCTAACATGCGAGATATCTTGCAGTATATTGCAAGATTGCGGCACGGGGGTATACGCCCAATTCACCGTTCTATCTTGATTAATACTGCTATTGGATAACACGGGTCTCGCTCGCATGGCTGTGAGCCAGCGGTGGCCAAATTAAGGAGGTCTAGAACATACTGTTCCTCCCGTGTGGATTGGCGAAGGTTAGTGGCCAACACGTTTGTCGCAAGTTTTTAGGCTGCCCGACGACTCTGACATGGTTTAACGGCCTTTATTGATGATAATAGGAACCGACACCCGCACTGCACCCTAAGGGGGTGCTACACTATCGATCGGTGAATTATTTATTTATTTATTGAAGGATTAGCGACATAATTATTACCAATAACATCTCGACATAAATAAAATTTATTGAGCATTTGTTATTCAATAAATTTACATTATTATTAAACACAGTACATTTTACATTAAATCCAAATGTTTTTTTACAGGGTTGTTGTACTAGAATCACACATTTTACAAAACAACACCCTCTCAAGCGAAGACGGCAACGACCTGTATATACTCGCGGGACACGAGGCCTCCTACTGAACCAGAAGCCCATTGAAGACGAGGCCTACTCAAGCGGAGGCCTTCGCGCCGGGTAAGCACCCTGGGCCATGCTGCTCCACGCGTAGATAGTCTTGTAGGACAGTGTAGGATTCAGGTGTGCTTGGTGGGCTTTCAAAAGCAAATTAAACTTGATGATGAAACAAAGCCCAATAACAAAGTCCTGGATTCGAACTGAAAGTAGAAACCAATTGAATTTACGTTTGTGAAGTTTCCCGATTTATTTTTTAATTCTTTTCACGTGTTGAGGAAAGGTACAGCAGATCTCAAAATCGATGAACTGACTTAGATGCGGTTTACTAACACACTTACATTTTGGGGAAATCGATTGCTATCGAATAGCAAGGTAAATCGATTAATCGTTAATCGAGAAATACAGACTAAGACAGCGACAGTTTTTTTTTTAACTTTGGCTGATAACTCAAGTACTGGTTAACGTTTACAATATAATTTAAACGTAAAACTGAACCAAGAATCGATTATTTTATTTCGTTATTATCGATTGTAACGTCATTACTGCGTCAACATTTACACTTGTTTGTAAATTTTTTTCGTCATCAACTTGCCATTAAAACAATATTTTAACATTGCAGTATATCGATACTATCGAATATTCACAATCGATACTATGAAAAGCACATTTAATGATGATTACGATTGTGAGTGGGATTCATTAATTTGCAACTGCAAATTAATGAATCCCACTTCCCCCATCATTAACTTGCAATTTACTGAAATAATGTTTATGCTCAGTTGGCTGTGGCCGTTACATGCAGTTTATCATATTTACGGTTCAATATTCTATAACTCACATATTGAACACTTACCCTCTTGTTTATAACATATTCACCTAATTTAGCAATAAAATGTTTTGTCAGTTCCTTTCGTATTCTGAATTGAGTTTGAATAAAGAAGACAAAATACCCCATTGCTTGCATTGCATACATAGGTTAATATCAAAAACGTTCATAAATATGATTGGTAGTCACCATATTGGCTTTATCCATTCAAAATAATATACATATTACAAATTAAATATCTGAATAAGCAATAATTGTAGTTAAAATCGTTTTAACTATACTTAACACTGCCATATGTGTAATTTGCATTCCGTTAGTCGAATTTGAATGAAGCAATAATATTAATGCGATATTGAAGTTCTTACCAAATTAAATTATACAAATACATAATATTAAATTATACCTAACTATCTTAGTTTCAAAGCAATTTTTACAAATTAAGTCCATATTGATTTTTATCTTGTAATATTGTTAGAAATTTAATTATTATCCAATCAATCGTGTATTCCCATGGTAAGGTCCAAATATACATGAATGTTACTCATCCCCATAAAGTCTTGAGTTTTCTAGTTATTCTAATTTAGTATCCTGCTAGTGGATACAGGACTTTAATGGTGGGAAATCTAGGGATTAACCAATTTACTCAGAACTGGGCTATATGCACATAATTATTTTTTCAATATAGTTCTTTCCTTTAATCCGAATTTGAAAACGAATAAAATCCAATTGGTAATTAATATATTATCTTCTTTCTGTATTTCATTTTAGCATCAAGGGTAAATAGCGCTGTCTTGTTCGCACAAATTTGAGTAAAACGAGATGAAAAAATTATGGATTTATATACGATGAGAGCCATTGATTTATCGAGCAAAAAAACAGGGTTATGATGAATTACTTTTTTTCAAAAATGTACAAGTATGGTTTCCTGTTACACTTCTAGGGTAGAAGATCTTAGTCCTGTAGGGTAGCAACGCACCAATTTCAACGGCTCCTATGAGTTACTTAATATGAGATTTCTTCCCCTTACTACTTTGCTGGGGGTCAGTACTTCAAGTCATTATTACTAATGTAAATCCTTGGGAATACTTTTGTTCTTCCCGTTAACAACTGAACTAAAAGCTAACACCATTGCTAGATTCTATGTGCCCGAATGTCTATACCATTGTCTTATACTGTGGCAGGCTTTAATTATTCTGTGTATAGGATTATTTTAATGTAACGGTAGGACGCAATAGGACGGATAGTTTCGACATAGTTGAGTTTGCTTTCAAGACAATATTTAGCTACTAAAGTATTATCTGTATAAATTTTAACGGGTAACGGCTTAATTCACGTGTATTACGTCAGTATAGCAGACTAGTTTCGTTCACCTTAGTTTAAGGTTTGACGCGAGCCTAAACAACTCGCTACTAGGAATTGTTAGTAATTCTGGAAGTAGTCATCATCACTAGTAGAATTCAATTACAAGCAGGACTTATATACTTCAATATATTACTACTGTATATTATAACAAAATATTCATCAACTAATTTATTATTAACATGTCAGATGTAATGGGTTACAATGGATTGAAAACATACTCTTTTGCTATCTCTACATTAAAAATAATACACGTGAGTGAGATGATAGACCCGTTACAGTATCCACATTATTTAGATTGTGCTTTGTATATTAAAATTCTGTAAATCTAGCTAGGTCAACAATGTATCTTAAAATTCTTAAACTTATCCAATTTCAGTTTGATATTAACTTTATAATATTCCCCTAGGAAATGATTGGAATTATTTATTGATACATACAATAAAATGTTGAGACAAGAAGTTTTCCTTATGTATCCATTAAAGAAAATTGGTTAAATCAACTGTTGGATTGCCGAATTCCCGGGAAAACGAAAAAAAATTAATACGTAATACTTTTAGTGAGTAATATTGTATTTTTAAGTTTGTATACCATATTATGGCTTTTTCTTGGCTCAACTATTAACGACTAAAACGTCTAATACGCATATGACAGGTTACTGTGATCTTGATCTATAAGAGATTGTAGTTATTCGTAGATCTTGATTTTAATATATTTTAGTCTCGGGATAATTGGCTCATTGATTCAGTATTGATCATATATTATATCTCACAGTTATATCTGAATATTTGGACCAATTTAAGCTGGTAATACTGAGGGAGGCCTATGTCCAGCAGTGGACCCTAAAGGGCTGATGGATGGAAGCTGGTACCTGCTACATAACGTAAGAAAAAAACCTCTTAGAAAATAGGCAGTTTGTTTCCGTCATAACAACTTGTCACATATAAATGTCAAAAAAATCTGCACGGTTTTGTAATACAAATGTGAGAAAATATATTGTAACTCGAAAAAAAAACTTCATCGACTTAGTGCATTAGAGCACGATCAATATAGCAATTTGAGCGACCTGAGATTTTGACGATAGTAAATAATATAATAATATACTCGTAGAACAGTAGACTATGTAAGATAATAATTACTCAAATATTAGGAATATCCTCATGAGTTGTTACTGTTTAATAGTAAAGTAATTCCTATCTTACAAAGTTCAAATATTTAAACCTATTTATTAATATTATAATAGACCCGTAAACAACCAAATAATTGTGATTATTTTATAGTGTCTTTGATTAACAACGGAAATAATGTTAAAACATACTTATTGTTAAAAGACAATTTGTTTATGCTCCATGTTATATTATAAATAATATTACTTTAACATAGATTTTCAAATTAAAAAAACTCGCTTATGTATTTTTTGTAAATAAATATTACAAATATTCCAATTAGTGTTAGTCAATTGTATAATATCACTAGATTAGTTAATGTAATTTTAAATGTATTTAATTTTTTAATGGCAACCTCATCTCCGAAAATTAGTGTAGAAATATCGATGAAGTGGACTGTCAATTTATTTATTTTTAATCTGTTCTGTTTATAGTCGAATGGAATGTATAGTTTTTGTCCTCTCTATGTTTAAATAAAAATCTTCCGTTTTTAATGTTATCCAGTGTTTTCCATGTATAAAGCAATCAATTGAGATTACTAAACTGGTAATTTTAACAGAATTTACAGTGAAACAATAAAAATGCCATATAAAGTAACTTGGTTATTCTGTATGTTTTACGGTTCATGAAATTTATTTTATTCATACAAATTGTTACTAAAGTTACTAGATTACTAAAGTGTAAAAAAATGTAATCTCAAAATTATTTAAGAGTTTTTAATAAAACATACATTCAATACATATTACACCAAGCAATATTGTAACCTTGTTTTCATTCACTTGATTCACCTGTGAATTTTTAATTGTTAGTTTTCAATAAATAGATATTGTATTTGAATGTATGTTGTTTAAAATCTCGTCATAAAGGTATCATCTTTATTTGTTGCGTTTGAACCATAATGCTTTGAGTAATCCTTTTTATTTATACCCAGTAATAAACATTTATTTTCCATTTTTGGTTTTAATTTCTCACCTATATTTTGAAACGATATTTTTTGAAAACAATCTTTACATCGATTTTTTTATGTGCACACATTTTTAACCAGTTATAAGTTTATTCAAAATATTTCATATTTGTCTACAGTTTCTATTTCTATTTAGGTAGTGTATGTAAACCTAAAAAACATTCATTCATTTCATTCTTTTCATAATCTTTGGACTACTCTTCAGTCTCTTCCGAATCTTTGCCAAAATACTAATTTAACGGCAAGCGGACTGAAAAAGGCTGTAAAATGTACCCGACCTAGAATTTAATCTAGATTTAAACTGAGTTAGTGATTTGAATTAGTATAGGTTACTTGAGGAGTGAGTCGTTCGTGAATTGAACACCAGTAGGATTACAATTTACTTAAGTATTACGATAATAGTATTTGTTGGTTACGTTAGTTTGAAATTATGGCGATATGCGACCATATGCTTGCATTTGGAGTGACAAGTAGTTTATACAAACTGTTACCAACAAATATTATTATTAAAATAAAGTTAGGATTTTGTCATTTTCTAGATTATAGTCTAGAATTGAAAGTCTGGCATTAATGTCTATTACTTAAATAATAAATAGTTATACAAAAATAAAAATCTTAAAACTAAGCATATAATGCTATATATAACTTCACAAATATATTTGGGATCATTGGTATCTACAGATTTAATGTGAAATTCTATATGAGATACTGGTTAAATATCTACCATTCATAGGATAATGTGTCACACCAGCACATTTTGAAATTGGCATCTCCATAAATGGGCTCAAAACTATTTTTTCTTCATCTAAGATATACTTGCCTTTCATAGGATAGTGCTTTCAAAAGTATTTTTCTTAGGAATAAGTCTTTCCAATTCTCTTTTAAAGTATATATCTAACATACAAGATGAAAAATTATGGAGAATATTATATAGTCTTAGACTTCGGGGAAATGATAAAATATAAAATCATATATTTTCGTTTACTTGTGAAGATGATGTTTGGGTGTACATAAGTGGATAGTTAATGGTAGACTACAGTTTTAATGTTACTTCCAGATTGATTCTCAACAAATTCTATTCTATTCAAAAATAAAATCCTAGAAAATGCTTTGTGTTTTATTTTTAGCCCCTGGATTACCCGAACGCTTAGAATTAAATATTCAAGTTTCATATGAAAAAATAATTTTGTTTCATATGAAAACAATTAAGTACTGAACTTTCATGAACCAGTAAAAATTTTTAGGGATGTAAGATGCAGCACTCATCTGATGTCAATGACAACGTTGGAAAGGGTCTGGGACAGTTAGTCAAAGAATGTAAATAGTAATTGGTCAGTCTATCTAAATTTGGAGTTGTAATGACAACAATATAAGCCATCCAAAACAATATAGGGAACTCTTTTAGTATGCAGGTTTCCTCACAATGTTTTTTATTATCAGTTACAATGGATATTACAACCCATAGACGTCCCACTGCCTGAGCATGGGGTCCCCCACAGACAGCTCTGTGAGGTCTAGACCATACTCCACTAAGTAAGGTGAAGTATAATACCGGATTTAAAGGTGGAATGTGTTGAGTTATATTCATGTGTTAGACTGTGACGAAGGGAATTGCTCTAAAAATTTGAAGATAGGCAGTGGTACGCAGGGTCTACGGGTTTAATTTTAGTTACACTGTGGAATAGGAACTAGACACTCTCTTTAATTTTTAACTGACTGAAAAAGGAGGAGGTTTTGTGTTTGACTGATTGTATTTTTTTAAATATTCTGATCGGCATATTACAAACTTAAAACACAAGATTCATTAACATTAAACTTTATTGACAAAATTTCCTTAAATTTACTTAAATTAATTTTATTCCAAAATCACAGGTTCATCAGTTTCTTCTTCCTCTGCGTCATCTTTCTTCTTATTAGAATTCTTCTTTGCAACCATTGCCTGTCTGTAGGTTTCCAAGGCTTCGTTCAAAGGATCTACAAAACGATCAAACTCAATATCCTTCATGGCTTCCACAACATCCTGACCCGTCAAAGCCTTTCTTTTATTATTTTTAACAATATTCGTCGCTGCAGAAGTCACATACAAGACAAATACGGATGCAGCCTTTGCTAATCCCGTTCGCGCCTCTTTCGATATGGACACTCCTTCGGGAAGAGCTTCCTTCACTATTCTCGTGACGACGGTCATTGGCAGATTTAAGTCCTCAAGTTTTTCTGCCATTTTTGTATGATTTGAACAAGAAATTAACGCTAAAGCATTACAATTTACAAACCGAATTCCATCCAAGTTTCCAAGACCGCCAAACTTTGACTTGACATTGACAATGAGTGTCAACTTGACACTCTTGACAGTACACGACAGAACAGGAATACCACAGATTTATAATATAACTAATATAATATAAGTGTAAGTACTACCTACGTAGAACACTATTACTTTCAATTTATCAAAGTACTCTGTCACTAACTAACTAACTCTTAGCGAGACAGGCAGTAAACAATTTGATTGGACACAAATCAATCTATTTGACCTCTTTCTGACGTCTCTCATTGGCAGTTAACCGGAAACGCATGAAAGTAATAACACTGCTTGAAACAGGAAAGTGCACTTAATACCGCGTGCCAAAAGACAGGTCCTAATCCTAAAGAATAGATTTATCGCGACGCGATACTTATTTAGATACTGGATTTATTAGACGCGATACTGGATGAAATTATATATACCTAGGCCTATATCTCAAATTGGGAGTGACAGCACTTTGCCTGTGGTCTCCAATGTAAACTCAGCGTTTTTTTGTGTTATCAAACTAAAAAGGGTTGAAAAGGGGAGGAAAACTTTGACTAAAGTGAAGAGAAGTATTGTTTGCCCAGGCATAATGTGAAACCAATTTATTCGGGTTAACTTGATAGGATACCTAGAAAATAAGCAAGGTTCTAGGGTTCCACAGGGTAGAGTTTTTCCAGGAGAATAAGCAGCAACAATACACCAAGCTGCCGCAATAATATACTCCACGCGAGCGAAGCTTCGAGCGTCCTTTTAATAGACTTGGTCTACTTATGGTCTATGTTATGATGAAAATGCATGTAATTAACTAATTAACGGTATGTCGCAAAGACATGCGCCTGCAACCTTCTTGCGGCAATTGTCCGCACCACCGTGCTTGGGGGCAAAAGGCGCATGCATGGCGTAAGTTACTTATGATTATGACCATAGATTTAGTACTCTATTATGACCCATAAAAATGGTCTGTATATGCAATATCAAATATTCTACCTTTCATAATAATCTCTAAAACATATTATATAAACACCAGCTCTTCGAATATTTTTGGCTACATTTCTCATCTGGTACTTGCAAAAGGGCCGTAGAGACAGGACAGCGAGTGCATATACCATTAAATACGTTGAGGTGTATCAATTCTATAAAAATAAGAATCGTGGAGGGTCCTGGAATCTTGGACTATACCAGTCCAAATTCCATATTTATATTTCCAAAATCATTATTTTTCAACCAAAGGACACTTCTGTGTTCTGTCTGTCTGAAAACACTTCTGAAATATATGGCTATTACAAATTATTTCGTGACTTCTGCTTCTTTTGGCCGCTTGAAATAAATATGTGTTCTATCAAATTTTATGGCGGGTTTCATAATTCTGATGATTTTCAATTGCAATAGAATTGTGTAATCATACAACGTACCTTTAATGCGGTGACAGCCTATCGAACTCACTTCTCACTCGAACAGTCCGGGGTCCGGGTTCAAATCCAAGCGCCAGCCAATGACTTTTTTAAGTTAAGTGCGCTGTCATCGATGAAGAAAACATCGGGAAACCTGCATGCCTGAGATTTCACCGTAATATTCTCGAAAACCTGTCATTGTTGGACTTTCTCAGCTATCTTTCCTGTTTCACATCGTAAAAAATTTTGGTAAAAATATTCATATCTACATAAGGCTGTGCCTATCTTGACGAGACCAGATAATTAAATTTTAACTTTAGAGTTCTGACCACTTCCATCGAAACTGAAGGAATAGATACTTTATCGATTAATACTGTTTCAACAATGAATATACAAATCGGTCCAAGTTGTTCACTAGTAGTCAACAACGCTCTGCTACGTATGTAGGTCAATTCATTTTTTATTTGCGACGATAAAATTATTATAACAACAAGCCCAGATATTTTGGGAATCATTACGGATTCTAGAAATCGTAAAAACTACGTCTTTTGAACACACGTCGTTGTTTTAAGGTCTATCTGCAAACATATGTATCTGGAGAATCACTCCAGAATTTCGACCCCTAGTAATATATTTTATGATATTTTAACACTAAGTACCTATCTACTTAAATAGGTACTTACTCTACTTACCTACCAGAGTGTTTTAGGACTTTTTTTAGGAGTTTAGGGAAATAAAATTTGTATTTACTACTTTAAATAGTTCCCCGCGAGAAGGGTTCGATTCTCGAACGTCATCGGGAATGGTGTGTCGACAAGCTCATACGACAAGTGGGTTTGGTGGGGTAATTAAATGAAAATGTAACTGTGCCATTGAAAAACATTTTATCAGAATCGGATGTATCCAATTTCTTTGACTTACCTACGATCACTATTCTTCCTGATTGTGATCCTTCGAGTCGGATCCAAGTTAAATATGCAATAAGATAATATGAAAATTCTCTCATAGCATCAATAATAAACATGTTTTGGCATGAGATAACACATAACATAAAAATATATAATTTCAGAAACCTTAAGCCGGATCGTATCTCAATTTGTAATCACGCGAGTAATTATCAGCTTGAATTATCCCCAGTTTCTTTTGAACTTTATGAAATTGGGTCTTTGCAGCTGTCGCCTATCAGTACTTCCGCCAGCCACTAGCTTTAGCTGTGCATTGCGCAAACGCGGTAACGCCATCTTGTACTTGGGGCTCTATTACACTGAGCGAGTTTACTAGCTACTTGTCGGCGAATTGACTATCAGCCTATAGTAAACTTGTCCAGTTTTTTAAAAATAATTTTGATATAATTAATATACTGACTACTAGCACTTTATATATTTACCTACGAGAAATGTTGCAGCGACTACTTCACTTGTCGTTTCATCTTTTCGTATTTCATTGTAATGTGTTAATTGTCTTAATGTATGATGTCTCTATTCATGATAGATAGACATCAAAATAGTGAACTTGGTTTCATTATTGACGTAGTTTGAACTAGCTAATTTAGCAAGCATTAAATTTTAAGATAATCCTATAATTTTATAATAATATTAGCTGACCCGGCAAACGTTGTTCTGCCATATGAAATGTCAAAGTGACGCGACACTTCATATTAATGACTTCACGTCAATGAACGACGGTTAACATATTAGGATATTGTTCATACAAAATTACAAAATATGCGTTTAAAAAATAATGGCTGTGGGCAGGAGGGTGAAAAATACTTTACGACCTATTCTCAGATCTACTGAATATACACACAAAAATTCATATGAATCGGTCAAGCCGTTTCGGAGGAGTTTAACCACAAACACCGCGACACGAGAATTTTATATATTAGATCTCCAAAATACGTAAACGAACGGGATGAGAAGCTGTCAATAGTGATCATCAGCATGACTATTCTTCTTCAATTTTTTCCGAGTAACACTAATTTATTGTTTGGATTGTGAATTGGAAAGTTTTGCTTAATCATTACCACGTCATTACGCACTAGCACTGGCTTTAGTCTTGCCTGCTTTTAATCTCACTGGCACTAGAGCCACTACTAAGTGGCTGTACTCGCTCAATGTCAATCGCCGCTACTATTGGAGCGGAGTCAGTACAGTAGACTGGCTCTGGATGTTCGGGTACTCGATCGGTCTGTGGCCAGCCACTGGCAGTGCGGCATCGGCGCGCCTGCAAATAGATCGTGTATGTTTTGCTCCACGGACAAGTGTTATTGTAATGTTTTGCTCAAAACATGACGAATAGTACGCGAATATAACCACGTTCTTATAATTTCAGTGTTTAGACAGTTCTTGTTCAAGTGTCTTCTGCCTGGAGATTTGTTTTTAAGTCAAGATTTTTGTTGAATACGGTAAGTTATTCGTTTGTTTTATCGAGAGCTGATGAATTGGGGACTCAACGAAAACTTGTTTTTTTTTATTGGAAGGTTTATGCAGTAAATTATAAGTGTGTTGTCAATGGATACAGGCGATGACAAAGGGTGTTTTAGAGGGGTGACAGTCAAAACCAATGCAAACTCTGTTGGTATCAGTCCTGTATGTTTACTAAAGTTACCTATTGAATAATCGATTTTAATACTATCAGTTGTGTTATTAGGACGGCTATTTATGACTATATGTTATCTGTTAAATTTTGTTAAACTTACTCCGTGTTGTGTCTTTCTTCTTTTCAAGTCACTTCACCAAGATTTAGAAAAATGTTTTAATAGAATAATTTCACTTGAAAAAAAAATTCACTTCTACAATTTTTTGTGCATGTAAATGTTTATTTTTTTTTTGTTTATTCACGAACCTTAAATACAACTCGGTACTAATATGCATTTCATCTCTCATTCATTTTTCACGAGCAACTTAAATAGCCAACCTATTTAAGTTGCTCGTGAAAAATGAATGAGAGATGAAGAAACTAGAAAGGTGTTGCCTTTAGTATCCGGCAATTATATCTGGGTGATTTTGGCTTTAATCTATAGGCAGTGATGCCCCGAATCATCTAGGTAACTAGTTGCTTTTTGTATGAAAAGCGACTTTTTGTATGAAATAGATTTTTTTAATTTTTAATTAATGCTTTTAAGTGCCATAAGCCCCCGCTTAAGGTCGTAGGTCCCGACGGAAGAAAAAGGGGGGCGAAGCCATGAAAAAAAAAAACAATCAACTCGAGTTGATTGGTTTTTTTGGTTCTGTTAGATTATGTTAGGTTCTAATTAGGCTTTATTGTAAAAAACCTCGACATTTGTGACAGTCTGACTTGTGTAAGGGTGGGTTCTTTTCCCTCACCCACTGTCGCAAGATTCTAAAGAAATACCGGTTATTTTCGCGCGTCAAACATCAAAAGGGTTCCTTCCCCCCTCCCCCTTTCGCAGGATACTAGACCCTTATAAAGCTCCCATATTCCATATCAGATCCTGTAATGAACTACCACAAAAGTCAAGGGAGAAATTTTAGACATACCTATAGGTTATGCCCGATGTTTTCCTAATCCTTTGCAGAAGTAGAAATTTATAACGTAAGTGTACGCACGGAGAAAATGTATAGGATTTGATCCCGGAGCCGTTACTTGTGGGGACAACATCTTAGCCGCTGAGCTATCAACAGGGTCTACCACCGGCGCGCATGGAGAGGAAATTCAAAGGAATCCAGCATAGCTTCCGAATAACTTATGCAAATGAAGTAACAACGATCGATGAATTGTAAAATGTAAAACTCGACATTCCGCCACGCATGGCGCGCGGAGAAACGGCGACTGGTAGACCCTGTCAACTCATGATTGGCCACAACGCGTCCTACTGCTGGGCACGTGGTCTTCTCACATCTGAGAAGGCCTGGTCCCGTTTTTTTTTAATTTGACTGATATGACTAGATATTCGTAGTTCGTATACGATACACTTTCATATGCTAAGTAGGCATCCATCCATCCATCAGCCTTTTAAAGTCCATTGCTGGACATAGGCCTCCCGTAATCATTGCCACTCCTTCCGATCCTGTGCCTATGAATACTGTATTAATTACAGGCATAGGTACGAAAATTATATATTATTATTTACCTGTAAAAGAGTTCCCAATTGCAAAATATGAGATAATAAGAGAGATTTTTATATAATATATTTAAATAAACGATTTTATATTTTTATCTATCGTTAGATAAAAAATGTAATGACGTTTATTAAGCGTATACAAATACCATAAAATAATGAAAAATAAATCTGAATCTGATTCTTAATACTGCTTTCGAGAGCATCATAAAGAACTCTCAGCCATGCAGGATTCCTCACGATGTTTTCCTTCTCCGTTAGTAACGGCTGGTTACATCAGATAACATTTAATTTCAGCCACTTGGCTATTACCGCTGTGTATCGTATACCTACCCACCCATCCCAAGTATTAGGTAAATATCTTTGATTAGCATGTCGCAGGCAAGTGGTTGAAACAGCCATTGTATGATTCAACCACTCGCCTGACACGTCGTTTATTGTTTAATGTATCATCATGGCATTGTATGATAGCATAATTATTCATATGGTAAATCATTTAACATAGCATTGTAGCGTCCAT
>DWTT01000894.1:0-13301 GCA_018250895.1 Carterocephalus mandan
CATACTAACTTTGCACCCCCGTTTTACCCCCTTAGGGGATGAAGACTGATGTAAAAATTAGATAAAAACAATCCTTGGTGCGGATTATTATATCATGCTAAAATTTCAGCTCGATCGGTGTAAAACTTTTTGAGTTTTTGAAGCGTACACAAACCAACATAACATTTTTGTATATATGAACATATTAATGTTAATTTTACCGTCAGGCAGACCTGCCGACCTGGCAGACCCAGGTCAGTTTAACACTGAAATCCGTTCCGTATGTGATATCTGTTCAATTCTTTACACACTTCAAACTTTCCTTTAAAACATTCCTTTAAAAGCCAATCAGTAGCTCCGCTGATCAATTATGCTTCTACAAATAACAAGCTTACAACTTGTTAACAGGCTAGCTCTTAATAGTATCTACCTACTTTTATATAGTTGTGAAGTCTCATTCATGGCAAACAGTGCTCTAAAGTTCTTTGCATACCAAGCATAGTTTTCAGGCGTTTTCAAACGAGCCATGCATTTTAGTCAGCACAATAAAATGGCGTTGGAAAATAATCTTTTGTTGTCGGCGTATGACACTTCAAACAAAGCCTCCCCTATGCAGAAAGCAGTCTTCCTGATTGGTTGAACCACTTGGTAGGATGGTTGATTTCTGTGGTCTATTTAAAAAGGGTAAATGAGGCAGTACTTTCTTTACGGATAGCAAAGAACCGGTAGTTCTACTATGCTTTGCTAAGACCATTTTTCCGTGCTAACGTAGGATAAGAACTTGGTGTTGTGGTGGTCCTCGTGATTTTGTAAAAAAAATTACGTCTGAGGAAAATAAATTGTGGAAACACGTACACTCATGCAAGATGTCAAACTGTAAGAGGGGTTCGGACCATTTACATTTCAAAAAAGGTTAGTTATGTTCGAAACATTCCTTACCTACGACTTAAATATTTTAGTAAGTAATTCATACACCATTTTATTTGCCTACAGTTAATTACTGGCAGTTAAACCAGATAACTGGATTGTCATCTGCAAGTGACAAGTAATAAAACAGTTACAAAGAGAAAGGATAATCTGAATGGTACATCTTTACGTTTATTATCACAATTCAGGAATTTTACGAGCAATCGTTCAATTTATCGCGGCCTTCGTGTTATTATAAGTTACAACGTTATGCTATATCGCGCCAAGAAGCCATTTACATCGACAAACAAGTACAATACTGGCGACCTTACTCTATCTGCAGAACAGTTCGCAACCTTATGTAGCTTGTCGCATTACGATCGGTAAGCGATAAATTGTCATATTATATGCTCGTTAACAGTCATAATTACATCATTCAGTTTTAAAATCAGAAATGTGTAGAAGCACTTCAGATGATTGCTACGTGCAGCATGTTACGAACCGCAGAGGCAACTGCATTTTGTCGTCAGTGTCTCAACTGCATGTCATTTCATCCGGCAGCGAAATGCACTTGACAGCATGCGGTCGGTATCTCGACTGTATGCGATTACGAACACGACGCGTCAACACGGGAGTTCATGTGGCGCTGATATTCCCTCCTTTACTGGAGCTCATCTGCGCCATCTATGGCTGTCTGTACGTGGGCGCTGTGCCCTTCACCATACGTCCGCCGAACCCTAGACCTCCACTCCAACGTTACTTAAAAGCGGAGGAATATATATTAACATCTATCTTAATAATATATATAAATCACGTGTCACGTTGTTTGTCCGCGATGGACTCCTAAACTACATAACCGATTTTAAATTACCGTGTGCAGTTTGATCCAACTTGAAAGATAGGACAGCTTACGTCTTAATTTATAGCCGCAATATTATTTTATTGCAAATTATTTGTCTATTTGCAGCCCTCCGATGAGGTGGACTGATGACCTGAAGAATACAGCGGGAATTCAAAGGGCGCTGGATCAACCGAGGAATACCGTTGTCTAAAAGGATCATGGATCGATTGTTTAGGAAGCTGTTAATCGGAGTTAAAAGCTGTGACGAAATTAATAATTTTAGGCTTTGTTTAGTCTTTTTGCAAACAAAATCCTTCTCCATGTTGTGCCCTTCCTACTCCATTAAACGGATGGCATATATTAGTATTTCTCATGTTTAGCCATCGACAACCTTTTTTAATCTAGAGCTAAATTGACACTAAAACTATATAGTTAAAATCTAGCTAGATTTACTTATTCTTTTTTCTTACGATTTTGTTACAGAAAAATTTGTTAAAATAGAAAATAAAATCATATTCCCTTCAATGTTGATGCAGTGAAATTTGTTCAAATAAAAAAAGAACTGAAATTGCTTGTTTTGGTTCATTTAAACTCACCCCTCTCGCTTCCCTGACATAGTGGAACAAGTTCACTGATATCCGATTGACATCCAGATTCGAGCACCGCACCGGGTCGTGATCGAAAGAAAGAAAGATGTTCGTTATTCGCGAGTCGGCGTCGGCCATAAATGTTATCGCTAACTAGCGATCGAGGCGGATCGATCCCTTGACTCGGAACGAAATTAAGGAAATCGCTCATGGGGATATTATTCTCCGTAAAGATAACATCTGCTCTGGATGTACGAGATTTGGGCTTAGTTCTTATACAACCTTAAATAGGTACATTTTCGGCGACCTTTTTGTAACGTATACCTAATTAAGTCTCTAAATTAGGAGAATCGTGTATTTACGAAATTAGAACAGCCGCATACCTATATGGAAGTAAATTCCGTTTTTAAGAGAATTATTGAATACGAATCGATATTATCACTTTTTAGCTTACAGATATGACACTTACAGATGTGACACTTACGCACACTGAGTAACATATATATCAATGCTTACGCACGCGACGCATTATACTGAACCTTCGATAGATAGCTGTGAATTTGAAATAAAAACAATTAACATTGATATAGTTGAAATTGTAAAGTTTGAACTCATAAATAATTCTTTTTCAGACCGGTTACAATAGATAAGACCAATAGTGCAAACAGCTATCTATTTTTAAAAAAAGGTAATGCTCCACTAAAGTTTTATCCTGTATCTAAAGAGTTAAGCGTTTTATAATAGCGGCTCGACATAATCCTCGATAACCGATGACAGTAGTCCATGCACTCACTGTTCCATTTCTGGGTGGTCTCTCTAATTGTACCCTGACGTCAATCCTCAATGACAAATCGGTGCACGACAAAAAGATAGAGTTCTTATTTTGACCGATGAGCTCCTTGGCTAACTAGAAACGTTTTTTACATTTGATTCTTGACAAACTTTGTTAATTAGTCGGTTTTGACAAATTCTTCGTGGAAACATTTGGCCACCAGCGTTTTGTAAGGATTTCGTATGTTTTCCGCGTAATAATTCTGTAGAAAATTGGGTCGTTGTTTTGGTTTTATAACGCTTAAGCGTCCCTCTGCAGTACACTATTAAAAGTTAAAACTGATACGACCTTACAGCTGAGAGGTTAGTTGCCAACTTGAGTATCGGAAGTTTTTAGACCACCCAAAGGCCTCGATATGGCGTGACGACTATTATCTTGCGATAACAACCGATACAGATAGCCTAACGTAACCTCCAAAGCACAGAAAATCAAGAAATTTTGCCTCTAGCGGTCACCCAACAAACTGCCAGCCGTGACCGGATCATCCTTTATAACCTTGAACGTCCGCTTATTCTCACAAACACCAAAAAAACAATAAATAATTAACTAAATAAAGGAATTGAGCCCCAAAAAATCGGGTACCTACCTATGTCCCTTTGTCAGTTTTTCTCATGTGCTCACGATTACTTACCTTTATTTTTAGACATTTCATACGGATTCATATGTCGTTGTTAATTTAGCTAAATATCATTTAACGTCGACTTGTTTGATACACTTCACCGCAACATTTGTCATTCTTGATTTTTTAAATCGATTATTCACTGAATTGCAATGTGCTCAAATCAGAAAATGCTCTACTGTTCACATAAGGTTACAAACAATATGTGGGAATCAAAAACATCTGAATTTGTTGAAAAAAATCAAACACATATAATATATTATTATACGAATATCATACAGTGGGAGAGATTTTTTATTTGTTTAAACGCGCTTATCTCTGGAAGTACCAGTCCGACATTATTTTTGTAATAGATAGCTAATTAATGAGGAATACTTAGTACAGGCTGTCTAGAACGAGCAGCTTGCCCTAAATATTGATATTTGTTAAGCAAGTCGGAAGGGCAAGCGCTCTTACCGCGTGCGCCGTCTTACTGCTTCGTCACAGATTATTAAAATGTTTTACAAAAATATAGATCTCTACTCAATATTAATAAACTCCGCAATAGCATATACCTAACCATTATACATAAATCACAATAAGGAAGAAAAAATATCCAAAATAAGAACTAAATTTAATGAAAGTTACTTCATCATCAAGAAAATTTCATAGTTTAATTTTTTTTTAAATCTCAATAGGATCTATAGTTTACGAGATAATAATAGAAAGTACCAAGTTTGAATTTTACTTTTTGGTAATTCGCTAGGTAAGTAAACAACAAATCAAGGTACTTTTGAAGGGTTCATTTGTAAATTAGCATAGTATGTACCTACTTATTTATTTACTATTTTTAGTGAGTCTTAGGGTTATTATTACATATTAGTAATTGTCACTGGTTGGGGTTTCGGTAAAAGGTGCCGTGATCGTTTTATTTTTATTTCAATTTAATCATAACATAACATTACGATTGTTTTTCTCCAAAGGGGAGGCAGAGGTGTGGTAGTGGTAACCCACTTTTCACCAATTATGATTAAGTCCACTTCAACGTTAACATTACTAAAGTGATGATGAGCATCATCGCTTAGTGTTAACGTGAGTGAGCGTGATGTATTTTTTTATTAATCAATATATTTTGTTGCATTTTAAGTGAATTTACTGTATTTTATAAGCTAAAGTCTCCGGAGAATCGTAGAGTGTACAGAAACAAGGTGAAAGTACACTTTATTGTACACCACAATAAACACATGAGCAAAACATAATTGATAAGGTTTTTAGTATGTTTCCATTTTTTTTCTACGGTCGTCTGTTTAAACAACTAACCCGTACAACAGAAATTCATTGCTCCCTTACTAGTTACTATTTGTATGCCAAAACCGTCTTGATTCCGCGAAATGCGACGAATGTCGCATCCAATTCTACTCAACCACCGTTCTACGACTCTGCCACATAAATTGCACCTATCTCTACATCGCAAACGACTTGTTTGAATTTACAAAGCCTGTGATGATTATAAATTTGAATACCTGATCTACTTTAAACCTCAGTATGTATACTAAAACTATACTAATGGGCTTTTACATCCATTTGTTGCTGTTCATTTCAATCAACTCCTAACTAAATACCTATATCTTATAAGAAAGTCAAAATACGAGTATATTCATAAATTTAATAAAGAAACCATTGTAGAATATTGATGGAAACACTACATTTATTATGAAAGTTTTAAATTTATGGAAACGTCTGTTGTCAACTCACTCAAACAAATTCAATTTGTTCTGCAGCTCCGCTAGCTAAGATTTGGACAAATTAGTCATATCTATAAGGTAGATGCTTTAAATTATAATAGAAAATGCATGATTTAACTCATAGATATAACTTACTTATAGAAATAAACAACTAATAATAATATCAGCTATTTACAACCATACCTTGTTGTTTGTAGTGGATGTCTATCGTCTGTACTTAATTATGGCTTTATTTAGACTCACTTATATTACTAATCATGTCAGCATCTTGCAATATAAGATTACCTTATACTACAGTTTAAAACAATTTATAAAAACCCGCCTGCTAAATAAAAAAGGAAGAATGTTTATTTTGGGTACTGTCATGTCTTTAGTTACACTCGAAAGCTAAGAATCATCAAAATTGCCTTACGTGTTTGGTCTCTAGAATGCTATAGAAGATCAAACACACATATAAAATAATAAAGACGGTGAAGACGAAGGTATCTTTGTTTGTTCTGAAATTAATTAATTTTAAAAACCATCAAATTGCCTGACGGATTTTGTAATTTTATACAAACTTGTTATTTCAAAGAAGGACCAATAAACTAGCACACTTTCGCAATTAGTTGTAATCAAAGTCACTTATGATTTAAGTTTTTGAATTTGAGTTGAGAAGTTTTAACTTTAATATTTATAAACATGTTGAAACACACGCAACTGTACACCGAACTTAAATTGAATTTCTTACTAGATTGAATTCCGAGGCTAGGTATTCACTTACAATGTTACTCGTAGATCCATTTTACGTCGAGTCAACGACTTGAGCCTAATAAGTAGAAATTGCGTTCAAATATTTGGATCAGTCTGAACTACCTAATCGAATTACAGAACAAGTTTACCAGTGGCGTACATTGGAGTACATAGTATATTGCGATTAATTCTACAACGTTGGTACCTGCCATTATAGTAGCTTTGAGTTAAGTATCTTAAAGTACCTATGCCAATGTTACCTAACACTTTTCCACACGTTTTGATAGAAATATTAAGTCTTATGGAACATTCATAGCCCAATGGAAAGCCCTCACAGCCTAGTGGCTCGCGTCTATCGTATATGATCGAACAACGTCGGTCGCAGTCGGTATGTGGAATGGCTAGTGGCAAAATTTTAGGTTTGAGAAGATTCGACACTGGTGGCCAGCAACCCCTCCACCAATCCATATTTAAATACAAGGGAAGCAAGAGGGCCATAGGAAGGGAACGAAATACCAGCTAAGAGAAAGGAGAATGATTAATCAAAGACGAGTTTTTGTCCGAATGCAAAAATGTGTGTATTTACCGGTAGAGTACATAGCAATCTCGACGCCACACGTCGCCCTGAATAAACTTCCAAATCGATTCCGCAGCTGCCAGTGACGCGGCTAGATAAGGTTTACACTCCTTCGTTCCTAGATTTGCATAGAGAATATCAAGATGGAAATTCAATCTCCCTTATACCCATTGATATAATGCTCGATTTTGATATGCGGAACAAAAAACTATAACTTATACTTATTTTGTTGTAAAATCATTTTCATTGTGGGTTGCACTTAAACAAGATATGTTTTGTGGTTAATACTTCAGTGGAGTATTGATGATTGATTGAGGACTATGATGGTCGCTTTTAAAGAAGTTTAACCGGAAACCACAACTTTCCAACCGGACCACAATTGTTTTAAAAACAATTACTACACGGTAGAAATTATACTAGGTACCCTGGCGGGCGGTGGTACCGCCCCGGGTGAAATTTATATGGAACAAAATGGCGGCTTCTGACTATTGTAGTCTTTATTCTAAGACGTCCCACACCCTTTCTTTGTCCCACTGTTAGGGCTCATGTATCCTCTAGGAATGGGAGACGCTGGCTAAGTGTGGATTGTCAGATTTTACATGCCTTCGAGAACGTTATGGAAAACTCTTTGAAATGCAGGTTTCCTCACAGGAACAACAGGTGACATTTTAATTTCTTAAATCTCACTTAACTAACCTAGCTGGTGCGTGCCGCTTGGATTTGACCAGAGACACTTTTGAATAATAGAGTAGTCGATAGCCACTGGGCGTGGGCAGGCAACGCTGATTTTTATGACGTAACCCCTTATAATTGCACCGATTAGTAAGAGGCATTGAGTTAAATACACGCAAGGAGTAATTTTGTTGTACCCCCTACAGATAACTTCTTTCTTTGTGACGCAGATAATTATTTTAAGCAATATTATGCTTTTAGAAGCACTTCTGGCGATCGATCAACCAGTTGGTCGCAAGGCCGCGTAATTTGATACACATTGGAATGTGGACACAAATAAAATCACTTAGACGAAGAGTGGCGTCCTGCAGAGAACATCTACCGCTCACTGCGGCCCAACTTCAATAATAAATTGAGGCTAGAAGATCCCGGAACGTGATTAACGCGAATTTTTATTTTTCTTTTAAAATATGACAAAGCTGACAGTGACATCCGCGAGTGACGTCAAGCTAAGTAGCGTCTGTTAGAATAAGAACATCTTTCACCAAATTCATTTCTTTGTTCTTCGTTAATTGGTCTCCACTCTTTGTTGTACTCCATTTTGATTTTATTTTAGAATGACTGCACTGTCTGCATTTTTCATTTTGCTGTATTTTACGTAAGGAACGTCTGTGAAGTTCAATGTTATAATAATAAGAAAAGTTTCACATTATTTCATTCTCCTAAAACGGTGCAATTTTGAAAAAAAAAACATTTTAATAATTCTTTACGCATAATACACATGCAATCATATTTACTAAACCTAGCAGAGAGCCATGGAAGGACTGGACATTACTTTGAAAAAAAATATAGACATAAGCGTTCTTATTTTAAAATGTGGTTTAATAGGAATAATCCGATTATCATAGGTACTAAATTAAGTTACGTTTTATGATAACGCCACATCTTACAGGCAGACTATTAACTAACTACTATTTTTATCTTAACCTACTCGTACAAATACAAAAATTAAATGTTAAACAAAATTAAATACGTCCATCAGTTTTGTAGTTCTGCCCTAGTAGTATTTGTTATCTAAATACTTTCAGTCTATTAACATGCAATTTTGTAAACTATTTGTAATGTTGCCATTTATGTAATAACAATATTATTTATAATTGCAACATAGTGCAACATAATATCGATGGTAACTTTTTACTGCATCCGTTTTACTGCCTCGTGCCACTCGTGCACCGGTGTGTATGAAATTGAATATGGAACGTAGATCGTTTATTCAGAAAACAGTGAAATAGTCCGTAATAAAAATCCGAGACACAAAAGCTTGACGATTTTACGGTCGATTTTCAATTGCGAAAATTCGTAGGAGTAAAATAGGGCGTGAAAACGTTCCGGGAAATAGACGGAATTTGTTTGTGAAAGCCGTACTGTAAAATTTAGATGTAATACGTCCTTTACCTGCTTATAGTGGCTACGATGGAGACGCATTTGTCTTCGTGAGGGGTTGTACATCGCCTGTGTTTGTTGCCCTGGAAAACATTCGGCTTCTGTGCCTGACAAAAATAATGTGCATTATTTTATTATACAAATTTGAGCATTATTCAAATTATTCTAAGCATGTTTTGGACAACGTGTGTGTTCAGTCAAACTGTTACGGTCTTTAATTGGATATTTTAAAGGGAAAAATTAAGTTATAAGCAATGTTACTTTAAGTTACCATCAGGTGGTTAATGTAATTTATATAAAAAAAAAGTTACATTATCAGAACTAACGAAAGAACTATACGAGGCCTTTTGATATTTCCTTATATTTTATTCTGTCTTCGGAAAATCCACCACATTTCTGCCTATCGTTCAAAGCTTAAATGACTTCCTATCCGTGAACGCCGGCAAATCAGAATCTCTCTCTTCTATCTTCTATTCTCTTTGACCTTTTTTTTTATCTGCTACTTGTAAATTGCACCTACGTTCTTCAGAATCTTCTCTACTCTCTACCCCTATGCATTGTTCCGCTTGTGGAATGCTCTTTCAGCTGATATCACAGTGCCAGCATCAAAAGGCACATTCAAGAAAAAGCTGCAGTTGCGATTCACGGACCAACATGCCTAATATTTTGTATCTCAGACGTTAAGTTAATATATATATAGTGTAACTTTTAGTATATATATAAAAACTAAGATAATCTTATGTATCATAAGTAAGTATCATAAGTATCTTATGTATCATACTTACATAAGATACTTATGTAAGTATGTATATAAGTATTGGTATGTAAGTATTTTTATTAATGAAACCGCTTTTCGTGATTTGGTTGGCTGGTAGAGAATGCCTTATGCATTAAGCTCGTCATTTGTGCCTTGTACATTTTGTAAGTGGTTCAATAAAGACAAATTATAAAATAAAATAAAAATTAAAACAGTGTTCTCAATACAACATAGCGTAAACATAGTTTGTAAACAAAAAATGTTTTATTTATTAACCTTGCTGCCACTACTATAACCTACTTGGTATTCACAGAATACGGATGCACTTTGACAAAGAGATGTAGTTCTTTAGAACAAAGTGGGTTATATTTCGTTCCCACACTAAACGTTTATTGAATAAGTAAGTAGGGATTTTATAAAGTGAGACAAAACACAAGTTGATGGTGTCGCTTAGTTACTTTACCCTACGGAAATTATTTATATGTCATCTGAAATTTTTATTAACATTATTTATGCATGCAGTATCGAACGTATCGTTCAGAAGCGTCTCTCTTAAGCGTGACTTATTAATCTTATCTTAAAGGTTTCAATTTATTTAATACTAAATTGAGTTCTTTGTTTGTAGGTTTTCAATTTTAATTTATGTTTACGTGAGTGATTGTGGAAGAGCCAATTCATTATTGGTTTGAAATTTATGTATAAGGATTTATTTTATTTTTATTTTTTTCTAAGGTCTTCACGGTAGGCAAAAAAGGGGCTCGTCAAAAAGGCATAAAAAGAACTCTTATTCATGGCCGGCGACGCATTGGCGACTCCTAAGGTGTTGTTTATGTTCATTGGCGACAGTGACTACTTGCAATCAGGTGGCCCGTCTAGCATACTTAATTGCCGTATAATATATGTAGCTTTTTTCTGGTAACTCTCGGGCTAAAATTTATCTAATTACATATATAGTAAAGTGTATTGTAAATCAAATACCAATGACAGCAAAATGTGTCTCAAACATCGGAACTAACACAATAACCAGTGATTAATATGCTTTAAAGACTTACTGAGACATCATAAATCGTGAACACAAGCAGCATTATTGGGCACTACATCTGAAGCAGATTACGTTAAGTTCAACAGTAAAAATAGTGGTACGAGTAAGAGAATGCAAATATTAATAACAATTCAAATGGGTCGACTTTATTCCAAGCGACAGGCATTAAATGAGTCGTCCCATCTCGGGATGTTGCGATTATCAGAAGGAATTATCTACCTAACAAAAAGAAACAAGCTGTTAAATGCGCACTGGGCTCTAACATCTTAATATTCGAAGGGCCTTGTCGACCCAGCATGACGCAAACCCAACACATTGTAATTATTTTTCGACGGAGTGACACCTTACGAGTACGTGGAGCCCTGGGTCGCGCGTGGTCAGACTTAAAAATTAAATATACTTTAGTTAGTTAGTTACAGGTAATATTTGTACCTATAACTTCAAATATGGAATAGTACCACAAATTTAAAGAAGAAGGAAAGCTTTTTTTGTTGTTCTCTGATACGGTGGACATAGGGTAAAATTCAATATGAGGGGTACTATTCCATATTTGGTTGATTTCCAGTATTAAATAAGGAAACCTATGAAGTTCACCAAATGAAGTGCTTTCTAACATCGTTCAATTTGATTCCACAAAAAATTATAATAGCAATTTAAGAGTAGCGAGAAGTTAATACACAATAACTATATCACCGCAACATGAGCCAGATAACAAGGATACTCGTAAAAGTTAACGAGGGAGTATAAAATTGAAATTATAGAGACTGTATCGTTTACGTGTAAAAGTCGTGTTGTGTACTTGTAACGGTTTGACAGTTGTCGAGTTGGCGTGTGACAGGCATCCTCTATAAACTTTTAACGTAATCCAACCGGGCGGCGACGACGTCACGTCGATGCGCGTAGAAAGTCAACCTTTACGATGGTCGAGTGAACAAAACAAAACAAGTTAGACATGTCAATGCCCACGCCTTTGGTACGGTAACCCGATATAAGCAGACGGATACATTTAACACAACCGAGAGGTTCGCAAGCCGTCTGGGATCGCGTGAGAGCAGGGCATTAAGCGCAGCGATGAGCGATGCGCCAACCGCTGCCAGTCTCTGTCGATAGGGTAGCGCACATAAGTAATTCTCCTTCTACCGTAGCGCGGTCGATGTCAATGTCGCGCAATTTGCTTGCCTATGACCCATTAATGCTAGGCTACTGCAGAATACTGAATCACGATCATATCGCCAGTTCAAATCGAATCGCCAGAACGAACGAAACGTAGCTGTAGAACGGGTTTTTTGCGTAGATTCGCGGTCAGCTCACAGCGACACTCAGCTGGTTCACATTATCAAGACTAGGAATTTTAATATTATTATTTCCTTAAATTAATGTATCATATGTAAATCATAAATCATTTATTATATCAACAGTAAATGAATAATGATTATGAACTCTAAAAATGAAATAAAATAAATGTAAATTTTCTACGAATTTATAGAGGCAATAATTTTCAAGTGCGTAAATTCTCGATAAGCGTACTAAAAGTTACGAGGGTTGATACTCGTAGATCCCAATTTGAAAACTACATAAACGCCGCACAGTGCACGCAACCTTACCGTCCCATCCGCTCGCCCGTGTCATGAAAGAAGATACTTTAATATCCGATTCATTGTTCTGTTACAAATTTGTCAGTGATCTTTACATTAAACTTTTTCTCTTTCAAAACTTGAGACGGGTTCATAATCCCCTGCCGCGGCCGGCACTTGTAAGAAAATCTTCGTCACATAAGATGAGGACCACACATTTGAAAATGTTTGTTACCTTTTTAAAAGTTTAGATTCTATTGTGTCAAGTTATACATTAGTATCGATTGCTGTGTCTTGACTTCAAACAAGTGAACTATTTCCTGCTCGTGGGTTGCTTTATGAGCAGTTATGTATGTAATTTGTCTTAGAATCTTGTAAGACTTTGTGTTATCTCAACGGTTAATAATATATGCTATTACTTACTGTAATTATTCTGTATTTACATAACATATTTATTAACTTACCTACCGGTAATATAACATGTAAGTGCCTATGAGTTAGTGTATGTAAACACAAACAGTAGGTATTACTACAGACAGTACAGTACACATATTATGAAACAACAAAACACAGAAAATAATACTAACACCAATGACCCGAGTACAAGAATTTAACTATAAAATAAATATCTGCCCCGGCCGGGATTAGAGGCTACGATTCGGCTGTTAGGTTCACTCACCACCGGGCACTAAGTTGTTACACATAGTTAAATTAACTATAATAAAGTTTTCTATAAGTAATCTCCTGCAAAGAGGATATTGCGTATCCTGAGGGGCTCATGGTTTTAGGTGGATTGGAGTGCCAATCCACCTAAAAAATCATGTTTTTGAGGTGGTAGAGCCTATACCAAATTTAGAGTTAATCTCAGGCAGTACCACCACCACAGAGAAGAATAAATTATTATTAATTATATTCATTATTTGTAGCGGTAACAGCCCGGTGGCTATCGAACTCGCCTCTCACTCGAGCGGTCCGGGTTCAAACCCAATCGGCACGCACCAATGACTTTTCTAAGT
>DWTT01000895.1:0-13300 GCA_018250895.1 Carterocephalus mandan
TCCGGTTGGAAAGGTGTGGTTTCCGGTTACACTTCTTTAGAGGCGACCATCTTAGTCCTCAAGGGTAGCAACACATGGGTGACTGACTTTGAACGTGACTCCTACTAACAAGTACTAACTGGACTATTACTAACACTTGGACTTGTTGTTGTGTCATGGGCGGCAGCGGGTGGGTGGTGCTGCAAGCTCGTCTGCTATCTTATATCCATAAAAAAAAGCCTTACTCTTATCTATGAAGTCTATATTTTTCAATGATATATAATATTGCAGGTGGTATAGGTACCAATGCATAGCTTAAAATTCTATGTATACAAAAGCACAGCAAGTAACAAGTGCAAGAATATTGAGTCATAGCAAGTGCAATATCCAATTAGGTCGAGGAATTACTAAGCCTACGTATATGGTAGAGACTTTTGAGCTTGGAGCTTTAAGCGGTCGCAATTACTCAGACAAACTGAATAGGTATGAAAGGTTTCAAGCAAATTATTAAACTGCTTTTATTCGATGGTATTAATTAGCTACGGCTACGTAGGCGTCAACTGTTTTACAGGACAGCAACAGCTATTAAGAATGCAAATGGGAACATTCATTCGGAGATGCAACGGATGCAATTCTGATGCGAGCTTATTTGTCCGTGAACGTTAATTGCAAGACGTTTGTTGTCGATATTGAGTCGGGTATCGACAGATAGTGGCTGTAAACACGTCGTCTGTATCGCAACAATCTATTTATAATCACCGGGCGGCGCGGGACCACTGTGTGTTAAATGTCTGATATTTACGATTACGCGCCCAAGACACCGGCTCTAGTGATTGGCCTCCGAGTCTCGATTGCAAGGAATTTATAATATTAATCACAACTTAATTTTACCACCGCATAGAGCCGTTTTGTCGGTACTTACGAGTACGCGATAGTGAAGTATAATTTTGTAGCTTATTGCTAAAAGAAGAAACGGAAATAAATTTGTTCAAAAGTGTTAAAATAACACAGTGTTAAGATTAAAATGGAATCTATGAAGTTTAAATTTATAGTTTACTTTTGAAAATAGTAATAAAATTATAATATCACGATTGTCAATTATGTTATTGCAATAGCACTATAACGAACATCTGATGTAATTTTGATGTATGTACTACACATGAGTCTGTCAATGTTTTTTTGAGTATTCATCGTAAATTATTAGTGTCTTTTGAACTCGTTGATGTCTTTTCAAAGAGCAATATTAAATAAAAATGTTACGCCTGGGTTTTTGCAAAATAGGTACCTGGTACAATTTATTGAAGAAATTTCAAACTATCGATATGATAAAAGGTAAAGCACTAATCTCGCAACGATTAGCGCACCCGTGTTTCTACCGGCGCGCGCGCACGTGCGCGGCCAGACGGTGAGTAAGCTCGTAGTACTGGTATGCACAGATAACTCTGTTTATCTAAACCTCAATTTTGTAACATCGTAAGCTTATTATATTCACGTAGAGTTCAATATTAAACAAAAGTCCATTCAAAGAATTATAATTGCAAAATATATTATGATTTCTACTCCTATCCTATTTTTTATTTATTAGCGCTAAAAAACAATTAAAATACATTTTAATGCATGTATTCCCTCTAAAAGTAGACGTCTATAGATCTTGTCACTATAACCGTCCGTTATAACCTACTCCTTAACATCACAAAAGAAAAAAAACCTGCGTATCGCACTATACGGAGATGGTACTCAATCCCTAGCCTATTAAACAGAGGAAGGCAAGGAGAAATTAATTTATAAAGCAGCGTCATGACGCCTCTAAATTTTCATAAATATAATGAAATTGATTTACTCGTATTTTACTATTGATAGCCTTATTATTAAGTTAGATTTTTGATACGCTATACGCTATTTTCAAAAATCTTAGGGTTAGTCGTCTTCCAACGTCGAAATTCAGGGAATCAGCAGTATTTTATATATACATATATACATAAAGAAATTCAAAACATGTCAGATGTTCCACACAAGGTTAGATGCACGTGCTCACAAAAAATATAAATTAAATTTACCCACTGGCTTTATACTAGCCGGGTAGATAAGTAGTGCGATACCTGCGCGCATTAGCAACGCTCATCACATCGCTGTTCTCGACCACCCCGACCACCCCGACCACCCCTTGCTCCCGGTGCGCGGTGCGTGCTCGTTACAATTAATTTTCATTAAACAAAACCATTTAATACAACTAATGAGTTTTAAATGATTCTCAGTTATTTGATTACTTCGTAATATAGACCTATGTTTTGAATTAAAACATCAGAATTTAAAACATAAATCATTGAGCTTTAGCAAAAAATATATTCTCAAAATTAACGATAGTTATAGAGTGTACTTGTTTATCCTAAAACACCTTGTTCTTTATGATAGCAAAAAAAGTAACAACTATTCTATAGTATATTTTGATGTAAGAATAAATATGTTTTAGCTATACTTCTCGTTTAAGGTACTTTTATTGATTGTATTTCTGCTTCGATACTTTTCACTAAATGGTATTGTAATGCTTTTTTTCTTATGAATGTATTACCTCTCAAATACAATTGTAGGTTGAAACTGTACCATATACAGAAGTGTAAATTTAACCCGCTATTAAATGTAACCCTTGTGTTGCTTGACAATAGAAATTTGAATATTATATAAATAAAAAGGTTCTCACAAACCCTCCACTTATGGATACCGTTGTTGTTAATCGGTTTAGTTCAAGTTCACAGGAGAGGGTAGTTACAAATCGAAAGGCGACCGAGAACTGAATCTGGTCCATTCAATAATACTATAATTTATCCAAGGCGAATTACTCACCTTTGTACTGTGAGAATCGGAATATAATTTGTATGATATCTACATTAAATTATGCAAGAAAAGTTTTATGGGAAGTTAAAAATTAAAAATCTAAAGCCTAAAGCCACCTATTTAGACTTAGTTACGATAACCACCCAATAACGTTATGTTTGTGATATGATTTAAATACTCGTAATGTTAAGTATATGATAAATTAATAACGCGCGTATGACCATTATGATATATTATAGTTATCATAGCTTAACCACAAAACCTGTTAATATGAAGAAACGCTATTGGGTTCATCGTAACCTTAATCCACGTGGGGATTGGCAGACTTCACATGCCTTCGAGAACATTATGAAGAACTCTCATGTGACATTTAATTTCTTAAATCACACATAACTTGGTGCGTGCCGCTTGGGTTTGCACCCGGACCTCGCGAGTGAGAGGCGAGTTCGATAGCCACTGGTCTGTCACCGCTGTTCATATTTAAAACATGATTTAATAAATAGTATGAATATGTATCTATACTAATACATATAAATGGGAAAGTGTGTTTGTTGGTTTGTAGCTTTGTCCTTTTCCGGACTGATGGATCTAAGCGATTTTTTGCATAGATTTAGTTAACGGTTATTTTTGAAACATCCCTTAATGGTTTCTCTACTCTACCATCAATTCGGCACGTAAACCGATTAGACTTTTCAAGAATTTAAGATTTCAAAAAAATTCGAACATGAACATACTTGTAGTATGTATTTATTAATTTATTTATTAAACCTTTATTGCATAATCTACAATGAGCGGACTTAATGCCAAAAGGCATTTTCTACCAGTCAACTCCTTGGTGACATAGAAAAAGTTATAAAATGTATGTATCTATTATTTGGCAATAGATATTCTAATTACTGCAGTAGAAATTTTAGGTTTTTAGTATGGTAGGTAAATGTTTTTGACTATGTTCATTAATTTTGAGGAAGAAACTGTACAGAGTTGGTAGATGACAGGTTAGGATGATAATTAATTAAGCTTACTTCATTTTTATGAACCAATATTAACTAGCTTATTTATTTTCACTCTAAATTCCATCTTACGAGTAAGTATAATCTAAACAATAATGCTTTGTTCTTCGAAAGTGAAAATATTTGTGTGTATTAACAAAGATGCAAATGGTACAATGGTAAAATATAAATTTTTTCTTCTCGTAAATTACATTAAGGGATAATTGCAAGTGAAGTGATTCCTCAAAAGCAGTCGTGAAGGCGCGGCGCGCGCGGCGCCATCTCGCGATAATGCCCGCGCCGCTCGCTAAGTGAGCCCCGATACCGCTGACGAGTCAATCGCCAACCGCCCACGCCTGCCGAGCCTCGTAATGCCACTAGCTCGTGCTATCAGGCCAATTTGTTTCATTGAATTTTAGAAATTATATAATGATGTTTACCTAGCCTACCGTGTACGTCTGCCCTAAGCGTGTATACTTCAGAAGCAGTTAACAGTTACGTTGATGTAGATTACTTCTCAAAAGTTATCGATACTTTACAAGGACTGCGTAAGGACAAGGATTGCACTTTGCACAGCACTTGGTCAAGGTAAACGATAACCGTTAACTAAGCCCTTCAGGTTGTAAATTGTAAAACGTAAACTGTAAATCCGTGACTACTTACCTACCCCATTTAACAGTTTATATCTCTATACATTTCTCGCTGTGCATCCAAGTGCACTCAGCACACTTCGAACCGGTTTAAAATAATTAACCACCTCTGGTGTTATTCTTATACTCCTGTTTTATGCACATAAAAGAGAAATCCAAGCGCGATTACATGTTAAATGCGTTTATGGGCGAAGTAAAGGAGCCGCCCGGGCGGGCGTAGGAGCTAATGTAGTGTCTATGTACCAGGCTTGCGGCTATCTGCAAATTTCCGCGGTCGCGAGCCGGCACTTACTTAGGACTATCGATTGAATCACAATCGATAGTCCTTACTAATTATGATGAATATAATATACTCGTAATTATAATTATTAGGTTAAATTTATTACTCAGGAGAAATGCACTTCAAACTTTAATAATATATTTAAAAAAATACTAAGGTACTACACGTTTTAAAAGCTAAGAAATAAGAAAAGTATTTCTAAGCTCTTATTATATACTTTCTTCTTCTTCTTCTTCTTATTACGCCTATGCAGAGCTTGATCATCCCGTTATATATGTCTGAGATCAATAAAATCATATCACGTTATGTTGGTCATTATTTACAGTAAACAGTAATTACTTTAATTATTTCAGACAGTTATTGTGTAAAGTCGTGAAACTGTTGCACGCCTTCGAAGGTCAATATAGATTCTATTATGTTAGGTGAGGAGACGCGAAAGGCAAGATTTCGCTACCAACAAAAGGATGTTGGAATAACCTTAATGTTATTTGTGATATGACACGACACACGTTTGTTCGTTCGTTATAGAGACACAGTGTAGCATGTAAGCCAAGTTCGAAATCGGTGATGCAAGTAACTTGTGCAACATTGTGATTATCTATGAAACATTCAAGCTTCTATCTACCGGCATATTAACATCATTCATTGTCAAATTAATATCACATTATAGTCAGTGCAGTCTTTTATTGTATATTTGTATCGCTGCGACCCATAGACGTCCCACTGCTGGGCTCGGGTCTCCCCCACAGTATATTTGTATAGTAATGTTTATTTTTGCACATATTCGATATGAAGATACTCGCAGCTAGTTAGATTGGAGAATACGTAGATACTTTTAAATAAAAGTATAAAGAGGAGGGAGAGGCAGTAAAATGAATAGGTAGCTCGCAATAAGAACCGACATACATATATTATAGATGAAAGTCTTTTTCTAGTTATACTAGCTAAATACACCTACATGGTTGTAAATATGTATGTAGCTTATAAGTCAGTATTTAATCAATTAATACAAATAAATGATGTGAGGTACATAAATTTTAGACTTTAGTTTAAAGGTACAGTACTACTTACTACCTACCTTAGAATGATTTTAATTAAATATAATTGTTTATTTCGCGTGAGTTCGTATCGGTAATATAGCTTACTGTGAATGCCGCTTAAATGTACTGTGGATAGTGCGAGCTGTCAAAGGCAACCCCGTCAGGTGATCTCAGGGTCCGTGACTCAACAGTTACACTAACGAACCGGTGCGGCGCGTGCTTCATTGTGTCCTATTACGAGTATCTATCATTATCTCGCTAGCCTACACTGCACACCAATTCTTTAACCCAGCGACTGTGGAGCAATATCAAAATTAAAACAATAAGCTTTAATAACACAGAATGCTTACGGCGACTTAGACGATTGACCGTTGCGTAATAGCAGTGGCTTTGTTGTGGCTTGGACTAAGATTCTGATCTGAACTTTAGCTATGCATTATTGACCTTATGTCCTTGTACTAGTAAAAATATTAGATTACAATAAAATAGGTACAATAGTAATTACCTTGGCTACCACTTTCTAGTTGGTACTTAATTAGGTTTAGTTAGCTACGTTGAAAAAGCTTTAACTTTTTTCTTGTGATTTATATATTCATAGCAATTTGAACACTATTTTTAGTCTATCAATATAGAAAACTATAGAAAAATGATTGTTGTAATTTGTATGCTCACCCCAGAGGAATTAATTTTTACTTATACTCGTAGGTTAACTTATAAGTTCTAATTATTGTCTTCGAAACGAATCCTTACCAATATAAAAATGGGAATGTGTGTTTGGTGGTTTGTCCATCTTGTCCACCTCAATGGAATTATGAAATTACGTGATTTTTTTTGCATATAGAGAGTGCTCCAGGCTTCTCCAGGCCATAAACTACATAGACTAGTTTTTATCCCGGAAAAATGCATAGCTTCCGTGATAAAACCCTGAAATAATCAATCGAATTCGAGTGATTAATTCAGTGTATTCTATATCGATAAATTTTAATCCATTGATGGCTATTTCGGCTAACCCTCAGTTAAGCCATTCATTATGATCGAGTAATTGAGAGTTTGTTTTTTGGTCTGTTTCAACGCGCTAATCTTTGTATGTACTGGTCTGATTTAAATAAATATATTTTATGGTACATACTCGTAGCTACTACATTCATGGGTAATAGTTTCGGCTATCTAGGATTAGGCTAAACTTCTCAGCTTGCCCTAAATATTGATATTTGTTAAGCAAGTCGGGAAGGCAAGGCCTAAAAACCGCGTGCGCCGTCTCACTGCTATGTCGCGCAACAATGTTCTACAAAAATAAAGATCTTCACTCAATATAAATTTAAGTTCGCAAAAGCTATACCAAACTCTTATACATAAATCACAATAAGGTATTTCTTGAATAGAATTTTCCAAATTCAAACAGTGATTTACGAGCAGTTTCATTATGCATGTCATTAGACCTTACAAACAAAAGTTACTTCATAATCAAAAAAATTCTTGTTTCAAAAAAAATCTTTGTTTTTTATAGCATGTAAATCAGATTTATAGTTTACGAGATAGTGGAAAGTTAATAAATACATTATGTCGTTTAACATGCGTGATTTGCGGCACGATGTTTGAATTTTACTACACTACACTAGGTAAGCAAACAATAAATTAAGGTCATTTTCGAATCGGGCACAAATCCAGACTTCGAGTTCAAGTTACTACAAATAGTTGTTACCCGACCCGGGTATTGAACCAAGGACCTAAAGTTTAACAATCGCCCTTGGGACCACTAGATTACAAAACCAACCAGGCAGAATTTATTTTCATCATTTGTTTGTCTCTTATAGGTTTAGGGTAGGTAGGCTTATTTTAAGAATATGTATTGTAGATGTCTTTGACCTCCTTCCCCACGTAGGTATAACAAAAGATTCGTTTATAGTTCATGTACTTCTCACGTATATAACTGGAAAAAACTCCTCCTATTGAAATTCAAATAGAAGAGATATTAACGGGATTAATTCAATCCATTAATCTAATCCAACTTCGATTAACTTTCAAAATCATAAAAAATCAGCGCCCTAAAATTTTTTCAGAATAATTAAATTTTTGTTACGGACAAAATTCATACATTTAGGAATGTCGACAATCGAAGAACTGTCTTTCTATTTACAGTTATCTAATCCGCGCAAGCGAAGCCGCGGGCGTCCAGTAGTAATAATATTATAATCACATCAACCCGTTTATTTGTTGAGCCGCGAACCAAACACAGTTTCGCATTTGTATGGACAATATGAACATATGATTTATTAAATCAACTTACCTACGAAATAATCAAATTATAATGTTATAGTTATAAAATACAAACAGGTGGAAATAAATCACTGCCTATAGCTGGTCGCGGCTTTACCGTTTACGGTCTATGATTAATATTATTAGGTAAGTTCACTCACGATGCTTATCAGCAGTTATTATGTTTCATTAGCCTTGTAAACTATTTGAACCGTCAAAACGATCCATCAAGGTGTTAAGTAGAACTATTTTCGGGCTCAAGATTTGTAGGTGCATTGGTTTCCACCACCTGCCTTCGATAAACGTTATCCAATAACATATTATGAGGTGCAGACTGCAGAGTGTAGACTGTAGATCACTCAACTCATCGCATCATTATATCGACACTATTGTTCCGTGGGTGTTTCGACTGTCCAAGTTTCGTTGTTTTTTCATAATTAATAAGTTGAGATTGAGAAGTGATATCTGATTGAATCTTAAAGAAAGAACTTTTAAAATAGCCTTTCTTATTATTTTCTACCTTATAATATTGTGTAGATATCTACCTTGTTTAGGTTCTAAGCATATAAGAATTTTACATAATGTATAAGAATTTTATATATACATATTTATATTATGTATATATTTTACTATAGTAGGGACAAATTTTAATTTTAACACAGGTAAATGACCAACGACTATGATAGACTATGATTATAGATAATAATAGCCGATCAACTTTTCCTCAAATACTCGTATAGCGCGAATATACGATATAACAAATAAAAAACTCATAAAAAAACAAATTAATTATATAGTTATAATAAATTAAAGGACAATATAAAATACATACTAATTTATAATATCAATATATTTTATACATATTATTTCAATATATTTTATGACAACTATTCTGTTTATTTACATGGATATACATATTATGTATGCATTAACTTGTATGTACTTATGATTTATGTATGTTTATAAACAACTATGTATCTATTTCCTCTTTTTAACACAATTTTTAATTTATTAATACCGGTAGAAGAACCCACTCAAGGAAGCGGGGATTCTCCTGACACAGGTTTTATTAACTTACCAGGAGAGATCCCAAGCATTACTAATCTTAATATACCTACTCGTATATATTTTACGTGTACGTGTGTATGTCACTGAACTCCTCCTAAATGGCTGGATAGCTGGATAGATGATTAAATTTTTTGTGTCTGTTCAAGGGGATTCATATGGCAGAATAACGTTTGCGGGGTCAGCTAGTAATATTATGTATTCTGGTATGTCATGCCTGTATTTCCCCGAGGGTGTGTATAATAAGCCCACTTTTCATCAGTTAGTCCCCATAATTTAGGTCCCATATAATAATTACCATTACAGTCGAAGAAAAATAGACACAGGATTCTTCTATGAACTGGGGGCCTAGACAAGTGGCAAAACGCTTGTAGAATAGAAATAGAATAGATTAACAAATGTATGGGATTGACATTAGCTCACGACTAATTAGTCGATAGCGAGCAAGCGTTTTGCCACTTGTCTATGATGTACTTTCCATCCTGTCCTTAAATTTATTTATATACATTGTAATGATAAATGACCTAATAATTTATAAAGCTGTTGATCAATAAAAGCAGTCAGCTAAAACGATGAATTAGTTACTGTAATCTACTTAAGAAACAATGGGTAGGTAAGTATAATAATTTATTCAGTCCGAGTGATGGGGTCGGACAAGATATGTCGCTTGGCGCCCCAGAAGTGGCGGAGTGGTCGGCGTGACCGGCGGCGCGGCGAGACGCATACCTTCCACACGCAATGACATTTGAAAGCATTACAGCGCGAATTATTGATCCAGTATTAATCTGGACTCTCGACCTCCATTCGTGTAAACGATGATCCGAAAACGTTAGTCACGACCGGGAGATTAATAATTTGTTTTTATGCGTCGTCGCAGCGATTACTGAGACGGGCCGCACGTCACATTTTCACAACGCCCAAAGTGCAAAGAAGGAGGCTAAGTTTGGAATCACGACGTCGCTGCTCAACTTTCGACTGCGGCCGTCGATTAAGAATCACTTGCGACAACACCAGATTGATCGATGTAGCCCTTGGCATTTGTGCGATATAACTGTAAACTATCGATGACACATATAGTTAGTGCGCTGTTGAATTGATATGTATTTATGAACGATAAAATCGTAAAAAAACACCACTTGTGATTGAACCACTTGCGAAAGAATCGCGCGTAAAGTGAGCGCGTACGGAGACGGTAATTCGCGGAGGGCTTTCATAGCAAGCCACAAGGATGAAATCTTTAAACGAGCGAACTACCGTAAAACGAGTAGTCTTCTCGTAATAAGCTTAATGTAGGAACGGGTTAAATCGGCCGCACGTGGGTAGCTGCGGATAACCGCCGTGGTCGGCGGCACGTCAAAGCAAACACTCGTTTAGGCCAATTGTGCGTGCGAGCGTGCGCGCAACTATAACGTGTAATTATACGGATATAGGGCGCACCCCCGCTCAGCGCCCCGGCATCAGCTCGTCACGGGCCGGCCGCGGCCGCGGGTAAAAAACGACCATCTGTTTTGGACCATAATCGGGATAGCGCCTGCTGGGTCTGTAATTGACCGCCGACATAGTGCTCTCTAAATTAAAGTTTTTCATTTGGGTTATTATTAGAAATGGGTCAATAACGAATTTAACTGTTTACGCAGTTAATTTTTATCACACAATGGTGGAGTTATGATTTTACGGTTGATGATATTGTTAGTACTCATATATCTACAATCGTCGTACTATTGATTAGCATCAATACACACACAACAAAATTCCGCATATGTCTGTCTGTACGCGATCAATTCAAAAACTACTGAACGGATTTTTCATGTGGTTTTCATCAATAGACCGAGTGACATACACGAGGAAGGTTTCAGTGTATAATTTGTTAAGGTTATATGTGAATGGATTTAAATACGACGATAATATTGTTGTTAAAGTCGAGAAAATCAAGCCGACTGTGAGCTATGTGCAGTAGTGTCTGATTAATGGTTGGATAGTTATTACCTAGAATGGATAGGGAGACTACAAGCTTTATAATAACTGAGGGCCTTAAATTAGTTTTAACGCTAGTAAGATATGTTATAGTAGTAGTGAGCTTACGACAACTTACGACAAGAGTAGTAGAGAGTAGTAGAGTCTTATAAATTTTTTGTCCATTCATACACACATAAACCCTGTCGTTGTATAATTTAGATTTTATGTTGTACGGTGCTCTCTTCAGTTCGTTAGTCTGAAGGTTAGTCTCTTGGCATAGATTAACTATGCCCCAGCAAGAGCAACCGCTCTATCCGCAACCCCGGAATGTCCTCTCACCAGGTCATATCAAAACAATGTCTATGCTGCCTACTGTTACACCTAATGTGTTACCTATGTCTCTCCTTATTTTGTGATAATGCCTTTCGGCATAGTTCGGTGCTTTGCTTCCTACTACTTTAAATTACCACAACCACCATAAGACTTTAAAACCAATAGGTAGTCATAATTAAAAATCAAATATGTATACCGTAAACCTTTAATTAGCTACAATAATTTCTCTCCATTTATGGAGCTAGCCACTGTTATAATCCATTAGAAATAACCCATCATAACTCTGGGTTGAATGAAAACAAAAAATAGTGGCGGCTGGGTGTTATATTAAAATTATTAATAGGGTTATTTAAATCAATTTCCGCCACAAGGGTTAACCCTTTTTGTCAGGGCGTTACAAGCATTTATTTTAAAATGTGTATAATCGCCTCCTGTATCTTTTGATTCACCGAATCAGAAAGTGATTTAGATAGATAAGAATATTTAAATATCTCTTATAGATTCAGCAAAAGTGACAAAACGGTACAAGAGCGAACCTTTTTTTTGTGGAGCCATATCTTTATGCATTGTATTGACTGGGTAGGTACTAACATTTATGATGCAGATGTTGTCGTGTGAACTGGAAGTCTGTGTCGCCATTACGTATAAGAAAATATGCTTGTAAAGTAATTTAAATCAGGTGTTGCGCGGTACAGAAAGTCTGTACAGGGTGCACCACGTGCTGCACCAACAATAGTATCGCTAGCCTTCGTTCTATTGTTCCGGTTGGCAGTAAAGCATCGACGGCGAGTTAGCGCAGGTGGCGCGCAGAGCTTGTTCTAAATGAAAGTCAACTGTTCGTACCAATTTACAGTTATTATTAGGTTCCAATCTAAATTTCATAATGACATAATTGTGGGAAACACTTCCAGCCTTCTAGCTAAGACTAACTAGGATTTTGAAAATTTTATAGTCACAGGTTGACTTTAAAAATATTGTTAATCCGTAGTCCATATAATACGTATATTAATTAGATAAGCACGAAATCTACATTTGCATTTATTCAAAGAAGCGGTTTAATATCAACTAAGCTTGATTGTTATGGCGGCCAACAAGAATGCATTAGAGGAATTAAAAAATTGGAGCTTACATAGCGACGTTGGTGGGCGCCACATTGACGTGCTACAACGGATTATTTAGAGGGACTATTTATAATGTGGGGCTCGCAGACGCGGATTGCGGACGATGGAATCTGCTCCTTTGTCATTGGAGCAACCTGTTCCGTCGGGTTCGAACTCACGGCGAGCACAATGTAAAATAACGGGCCACCTGATTAACCGCCATTCCGCCCAGCTATGCAGATATCTACCGCCGAGTCGTGCCGCACTGCGCCGATCACTGTACATATTAATTTCAAATGATAGATTGCTTTTTTATTGCTAATACCTTATTATGATACAGATACCACATCAAGGTCAGTGAACTTTCTACAATACTTACGGATGTAAATGCCCGCGATAATGTTGTTATGATCGTATATAAAAGAATTAGGTTTCAACTTAGTTTCAAATAATTATCCGTAATATGGTATATCGTGAAACCGCTTGCGGCAAAATTGGCGCATAGGCGATTCCGTGTTGTCAATAGTAAAAACAATCGTTAAAGACAGTCGGGTTGCTTAAGGACATTTAACACTGGGTTGGCCGCTAACTGCTCCACCAATCTGCATAGGAGCAGCTCTGGCTTTGGGAGAGACCCGCGCCCAATAGTGCGACGTCAATGGGCTGTAGCAGTACGGTACATCTATCTCTCGTACATGTAATCGCTGCGACCCATAGACGTTCCACTGCTGGGCACGGGTCTCCCCCAATGCGGATTGGTGGAGGGGTTAGTGGCCAACCCAGTGTCGAATGTTCTCAAGCCACCCGAAGGTCTTCGACA
>DWTT01000896.1:0-13292 GCA_018250895.1 Carterocephalus mandan
ACAAGTGGAGCTGGAGATACATCGCACCAAGCATTTCTATCGTTCAAGTAGTCATTAATTTTATAGAAAGCTTTATGGAGGTTTTGTTTAATATAAGACTTAAATTTATTCTCTGAGGGACAAGTAATATTTCCAGGTATTTTATTGTAGAAGCGAACACAGTTCCCCATAAAAGATTTTGATATTTTACATAGTCTATCAATTTATCCTTATTTCTTGTACTAAAGTTATGTACACTGCTTTTTTTGTCAAAGAAATTAATATTTTGAATATTTTCATAAATATATTGGCATGGGACAGTTAAAATATTTATAGACTCAAACAGTTCTCGCAAGGAATCCACGCTTTTGTAGGCCGTAGATACTCGGCCGTATTTACAATCGGATACCTGTACCCAACAGGGACAAATGGTTGATGTTGTGATGTTGGTGTATATTAAACTCATTGACATTGCAGGGGCAAAGTTTTGAAGACAAACGCTGCCGGTGCACTTGTCCCAATATAGATGCAATTACACAGACTACTAATAAATCCAATCGGAGGCTTTACATAGCTTATGTACCACCAAATGAATGGTAAATTTTTTTTTTATGACAATAACTAAAATAGGCATGAGATAAAACATAAAAAGTGTGTATAGATTATCATTTTTATCCAATAATGACTTCAGCACTGTGCTATTAGTAGTTCTTAAAATTACATTTTTATAAAATTTGTATTGTAATCATAATTTTACATTTTCTTCTGTAGTAACTGCCTAGCAGTGGTTGTACCTCAAGTTCCAGATGACATAAACATTCAATCCATGTTATTGTGCTCCCATTGTGAATGCAAATATGAAACCAGGAATACTACTGTAATAATGGTAAGGTTTATATCATGACTTATCTAATTTGGATGCTAAATGAGTTCTAAACCTTAGAGCAAATTACTTTAAGGTACGTAAATATGATCATTGATCACTGATCATTTTATTCCCTTAAATATTTGGTAAAACAAAAATCGTTGGTTGAAAGAAAACATGGACATTTTTTTTTACATTTGGATTAAATTTGTGCCACTTGTGTCACTTAAATGATATCTAAGTTATTTTATATTCCAGTTTTTTTCAGCTCACACTTTTTCCGGATATTGATAGCGAACAAATAATATATGGTATAGACAAGCTATTTCATAAAAATACTTTGTTACCCAAATAGTTACACATAGTTAGTACATACATATTGGTATTTTTTTACTGTGACTAAGACTGTGATACGGACTTTTTCTTATGAATTGCATATCTATATTTCTTTGATATCAATGTATACTCATAAGTGATACTTGGGCATTTGTGTGTGTCTACCCCCTATAAATATGTAATGTGTATGTATGTGTATAAATATAGTAATTTTTTTTTTGTTTCAAAGTTTGACTTAGGGGGGATACGGGAAATACCTAATTAAATAGATATTTAGTATGCAATGGTTCTTGCTGCTTTTATCATAAAGAGTAATTATTGATATCATATTATATTCATGCGATGTGAGATTCCAAAAGTTGATATTGCCTAAAACACATTCTGCATCCAACTTATGTTGGAGAGTACCGGCTTAAAGTGGGGGTGTAAATAGATACTAAGTACACTAAAAACAGCCATAGGTTTATATATACATACATATAATATTATGTACATACATATTTAAATTTAATTTTTGGTAGTAATATGTAATGATTATGTACATACATATACATACATACGTACATGTGTAATTTAACTAGCAGGATGTGTTTGTGTGCACTACATACAACAAAATTAAAGGACAATTAGTTTAACGGATCAATACCAATTGAAATTTTGTTTTTCAGGTTGTTGTAATAATAGTTCTGTGGTCGATCACATTGCTTAGTGGATATCATTTATTTTTGATAGTATTAAAACCATTGATCAATAAAGAAGTCAAGTATCACCAAGAATGTGGCAGTGATGAGGTAAGTTCTATTTGATTATTATTTAATAGGACTTATCATTGGTATGTTAAAATTTCAAAACACAGTTCACTTTTAAGTATTGCATGAATGCATAATATAAAATCACGCCTTTATTTCCACAAAGGTGCGTGTTAAACCCACTTTGCACTGATAATGTTTAAGTCCCATGTAAATGGTATTGTGCCTATTGTCATACACCAGGCACAAATCCAGACTACAGGTAATATTGAAAATTTCAAATTAGAAAGATCCAATAATACTGTGCCCGTTTAGGGATTGAACCCCAGACCTCTATAGAGCATAGCAGTCAAGCTTACGACCACAAGACTGACTTGGTAGTCTTGTAAGTCTAAGGAATTAAATTATTGAGTTTCACTTTCTAAGTTTCTTTAATTCCATTGTATGTTTCAGACTATTAACTTGTTACTGCTAGAAGATCATGAAACATGATTTGCTTCATGATGACTGTGATGCGCCTTGATCTCTGAAAACTCAAAAAAATTACTTTTTACTTAAGCTCTAGTTTAAAAACAATAAGTTAAGTGGATATAAATGTTTTTATTGTTTATGATGCGGTCGCTCAACGAAAAAATCCTTCTGATTTAAAAAAAAGTAATTGATAAATTATAATACATATATGATAAGTGTCTAGATTTTCGTAAAAGTAAATATCTACTTGCAGCCGTTGGCGCAATCGGTAGGTGCCTACCTTCTGCGTCAGGGACGATAACTTCAACGGTACAATCACTTAGCACAAACATTTGTGTGACAAACTTCTTGTCTTCACATTATTATGTTTGTAATGAATACTCGATAAAAGCTGCGATGTACCTACTAATGCAAACAGTTTCAATAAAAAAATGTGTAAATTGATGGCGTTGTACGCCATGGTACATGGGTTAAGATGCCATTAACATGATCAAAGTATCCTAAACAAGATCTATTACAATATACCAATTTAGCACATAGTTCTAGTGATTTTATTTAAGTTGTTGAAAACATTTATTTTATAGATAGTCTATTTATGATTGTGAAACTGGTCATTTTATTTCTGTCTACTATAATGCAAATAATTTATTCAATGAGGTTCTATTTGGATGTCAACAAATAAACTGAATACCAATATAATAATGTTCTTATAAGCCTTGTCATCGATTTAATTTTATTGAAATCACTGAAATCGATCAATCCGATGCGATTTTTATATACCCATGGGCGGAATTTGCGGTAGGCGCGTGAGATATCACAAGGACCCCGCGAAGCCCACCTCTATTCAACAAAGCGCGGAACGCAGCTGGGCTATCTTGTTTGTTGTAAAATTAATTTTAAATAATATTAAATGTAATATGTCTAAATGCATTGTCTAAATAAATGTAAGATCGCCTTCAAGCGCGCCTTGTCTTCTGTGACGTCAACACAAACAATGATATGAAATTATTTTTCTATTAATCTGTATTCTCAACTAAAATAGTTATGGCTCCTTATTGTGTGTTGAACAATGTTCAGATCAAGTACTGAACATTAACTCCCAGAAAATAAATAAGATTTAAAAAAAAAACGTACTGAACATTGTTAAACACACATTGTAGAAGAAAGTTAGTATTTAAAATTTTAATTATCTGTATTATACATGTAAATATTGTTTAATTAATGATTTGTTCAAAATAAAACAGCATTTACTAACCATTGTGTTTATTTGGTTGAATGTCAAAGAGCCATAAAACGAAGCATACTAAAAATAAAGCTTAAAGATAGAGTGCGCCATTGTAAAATAAGAGAAAAATCCAATGTTATTGATGCGCTATCTTTCGCTCTTCTTTCTTAAAGTGGAAGTGGGCTGGCCACTTGGCTGATACACAGATGGCAGATGGAGTAAGACGGCGACATTGTGGGAAGGCCCTTGGGGTCACAGGAGCAGAGGCAGACCGAAGGCGCGATGGAAAGATGAGCTTGTGAGCATCGCAGATCAAAACTGGCTAGAAATTGGAAAAGATAGAGATTCCTGGAATATATTGGAGAACGCCTTTACCCGTAGAGGGGTCCAGTAATTATATATAATATATATACACATTTAAAAACTGTTTAAATCAAAGATTAGTGTAAATTAAAAGATTATATTATTACAGATATTTCTAATCAGTTTCTTGATTTAATTTCTGGAATAATTAAAGGCTTTTTTATTCATTTATTTATGTATTTATTTGGACTCCATATTTAGCTGCTAAATAGTTATGAATAACTAACTTAATCTAAATCTCAATACACTTTTACTTATTAGTATCTGCGGCTACCATATCTATAGGTATATTATTAAATAAAATACTACACATAATACTAGTTGTCGCCGAGTGGTCGAAAATAAACCCGTAACCAACCCAACAGCCGGGCGACGCATCGGTGCCCACTACGTAGTACCTGAAGGCCTTCCCCCCGCTGCCGCAGGCGTGGCAAGACGCGGTTGCAGGAAAGGGGGGCCAATCAGCCTCGCTACACCCACAGCCTTAGATCATTCGCGCGGAAGCAAGACGTTGTGATGCTGGGCGAAACCAAATTCCATCCCAATGAGACATTCCGGTTGCCCGGTTACTTTGTGTACCGCCGAGACGAAATTCCGAACGCGGGCTAGCCATACATTGCATTGGTACATGAAGTGCTGCCCTTCCCGTAATTTACTAGTCTGCGCTCTACTGGCAATGCAGTATGTATTTCGCTGCGTCCCTTTCGCTGCATTCCAGGCTGACACGTACGCGCCACCAAAGCTAACAGAATCTCGCCCTGCGAGCAATCACAGCGTAGTCCGGTACGGTTGGCGCGTGTTATGTTTAACCAAACCTACAATGGGCCACATTCTCATATAAGGGGGATAACGTCGTTGCATCCGAATCACCTTATGCAGGAGCGGAAGAGAAGGAAAGATTTCGTACGTTAGTGTTGTTATTAAAATTTAATATGTATGAAAAAAAAAGTTTACTACTATTAAAAGAAACACAATAAGGCACTTGAATTAATTACGGTCGAATTTCGAACTCTCGGTGACTACTAGGTTGAATAAATAGATATTGCGACGTCATTTGATTTTGGATATATGTATTAGTTAAACATTATTGCTTTCAGGTACATCTGATAAAAAATCATGTTGATTCATTCATTTAGTCATTCGATGACCAGGTGACCACTTTAATCAGTGGGTCATCATCCTCAAAATGTGTCAAATGTAATAAAAATCTTTAAATCTAATATTGAAAACTTTAGTCTCTTGTTGCTTGTTATTGTTGTATGGATCACTATGGAGGTTTGTTCAGAGACAGTGGTGTGGTTGTGTAAACGTCGAATCAGTTATATTAATATCTACTGACTGGACTAACAATTCCAGTTTCTATTTGAGTCCTATTCAAGATCTGTCACAGTTGTTTTGTGTTAAAAAATAATAATAAACCTATTCTAGCTGTAGTATTTTGTCTTGTTCTTTATTCAAAATCAATTCAGAATTCGAAAGCAAGTGACGATACCCTATAGCTTAAATAGGTTTAATATTTTTTATTAATTTTATATAGTTCACCCAATTGGACGCGGTCGCCCTAGTTCAGCATAGTATGGCGGTCATATATATTGCGGCGCTGCTCGCGCACTTGCCGCTTCCACTTGTCCTGCTGGTGAGTTACACGGTTCAGGACGTTGCCCCGAACGCCCATCGGTTGCGATGTGCTTGCTCCGGCGCTTTCATCCTAAAATTTAGTATAAATATTTTAATATTTAATTGTACCTAGCGTAGTTGTCCATTTTATAAAGTTTTAATCTACTTTGTAGTTATTTTCTGATAGTGTAAACTTTCATTATAGCACATTTAGGAAAGCATGCAAATACAACAATCAAAATATACACCAACATACGCACCCCTACATGTGTTTCGCTCCCAAACGGAGTATTCTCAGGGTTAGTTGACTCTACGACGTTTGCCACTAACCGTATGACTGTATAAATATTTCTCACTTGCATGATACAAGGCTGCTAATATACTATCGATAAAAGATTTTAAAAAAAGGCAGATATGATACAGTCTCTCCCCTCCCTCTGACAGGTACAAGGTTTTCTAAGTTTTGTCTAAGCACGTTATTAAATCAATAGCTATCACCGACCCATAAGCGACCCGCTGCTTGACACGGTTCCTTTCCAATAATTGAGAAAGCATAACACGACGCTGCTCTAGTTCGGTATATTAGTAATAGGAAATTTGAAGGAATCTGAACATGGTTGTTATTTTAAGATAATAATGACTTAGGATTCCGTTCGAAGCACCAAAGCCTTCGAGACATTTTTGAAGAGAGAGAAGAGGTACAAGTGGAGCCACTAGTATGATACTTGACAACATCTCTGACTTACCATTCCTTTTGATATCTTTATACCTATTATCTGATAAGCGATTATTTTTTATTCCTAATTAACTAATTTGCTGTGTATTAAGTTAGTTAATTATGAACTGCATTCTCACTAACACTCAACAACAGTACATCTATACTAAAATTTTATACTCACGTCCTCATTAGTGTGCTCCTGATAGGAGGCCTTAGCCCTTTTGTTGATGAGGGGATCCAAGCATATCAGGAAGCCCATGTATGCTACTAGAAGCATTATAACCCATATGACTATTATAACCACAACCTAAAATATAACAACAAAGAAACAATCATTAATATTATGTACATTTTTAATAAGCTAGTGATAATTACATCTATTAACTACTATGATTATAAAACAGTTACATTAATAAACAATCCTATGTGAAACATAATGTTAGTGAAAGTTGTATAATTTTTTTCTTAAGACTTATTTGTGACTCGACAGGACTGTTGGCGCAATCGGTTGTGACCCTGTCTGTTGCGCGAGGGGTCGTGGGTTCGAATCCCACTCAGGACAAATATTCGTGTGATGAACACTTGTATTTGTTCTGTGTCTGGATGTTAATTATTTTCTATTTAAGTATGTATTTAAAAATATCTATGTAACACAGGCTCGCGCCTACTTTGGGGTCAGATGGCGGTGTGTGAGAACGTCCAAGATATATATTATTATTTGTCATTTGCATAAGTCGAATCGATATGGATATTAGTACAATTGTATGAGATAAATTTATAACTCTATAGGAGAGCTTTCATAAGTAGCCTCAACTTTCACCTATGTATTTCAAAAGCAAAGTAAACTATAAGGACAAAATGTGAACTTGTAAGTTCTTTGTAATACACTCACTAGCTGGGTGTGGGTTCAAATCCAAGCAGCTAACACCAATGAATATTCTGTGGTCATGTTAAGTGGAGATCAGACACAGACACAGATTAAGGTGGAGGAAGACTGAGTAGGAGGTCAATACCCATAAATGATTGTCCAAACAGATCACCCTCCTAAAGTCAAACAGATTCCACTATTGTGCATATTTGTTTGAGTTGCCTTGTGAGCAAATTCTATTGGGGTGTTCTGTGGTTGTATCACTGCATGAAATAAGAAGTAAAGTAAGCTCATGTTCAATGCACAATGAAATGACTTACTTTTATAATGGTTGTGTTTCTGTTTTCATACTTGCATTCACAGCGTGGACAGAATTCTTGCTCTCTTCCTTTAATTATTTCTCCAACTCGGGGTAAGATTACTCCATCGCAGTTACTAAACAGAAATTATTCATATAGTTTCAAATTTTAGCTCAATACTGACAAGGTTCAAGGGCTTTGCCAAAAATGACATGTGACCTAAGTGGATGGCTGCTAGTGCTGTAATGATGAAGGAAACATGCATGCCTGAGAGTTCTCCATAATGTTCTTAAAGTCACAGAATACATAGAATACTGCTTTTTTTTAAATCTAAATATAAAAAAGTAGTGATTTTTAGGCAAATTAGTGAATGTATTTGATATGATATATTACAATTACCATTTATTTGGAGGCACATTTCCAATGTAAAGCTTACGGTCAGTTCCAGCAGTGTTATTCAGCACAGCAGCGGGACTGGGGCACACACATTTGCATCTTTTGTCTTCATACAATGCCTAAAAGAATAAAAAATAATTCTTTAGTATACAGGGTTTTATGGCAATTTCAATGATACTAAGATGACATTCTGGAACATTAAAAAACTATCTTAAATATAACTTACATAAGTTCTGAAATATATTAGCAGGTCTACATCATATGTTACTCATGTTTTTGTGGGTAAATAATAAATACCTAAGCATAATAATATAATAAGTAAACAAATCACTTTTAAGTGTTTAATACCCTATCTATGAATTGCAGGGAACAGGATGGTCAGCCAATTGATGAAATCAGTTATACAATCAGTACTACAATACATAATAGTGATATACCTAATTGAATAAGTAGCACTCTATACATCAAGGAACATTCTTGCATTATTGTTCTTCATCTACATATCCCGTTTGTGAGCTTGGATGAATAATTTAAATACCCAAAGAGCAGACAGACATGAAATCATAATTTGAAAGTTATATACTCAGCAAACATGCACACAGTCAAATTATATTGTTGAGATGTAAATTGCCTAAATAAAGTACTAGCAACGATAAACGAATACATATAAGAGAAAACAGGCATACTTACTGAAACATGCACGCAAAGGAATATGAAAACAATAACACTACGTTTTAAATACATTTTATTATATTCACATACAAAAGATTTACAGTATGTTGCAAATGAAGACTAGAAACCTATTGTAAAATGTAGACGGACGACTCTATTGACTTGACCTGATAATGAATGACTATGACATGACAGACGACAGACTGACATTAGTGGGTGTGACCCACAGAATATTGGTGTGACCACAGAATATAATACTCTTAACATGATCTCTCTCCATTCTCTGTCTACGATGACAGTTGATAACTAAATGCTGCCAACACAATTAAGTAGATACTGACACGCAGACGGAACACGCCAGGGGTCATAATATATGGCTTCCACGCTTCCACGCTGAGTGCTATGGTGTGGCACGTGCAGGAGGCCTGCCTAGCGAGGGATGAAACGCGAGAACGATATTCCGGCCAGTGTTGACAGCCATGTTAGGTACTACTGTTCTGTAAAATTTGCTTGTCTAAATGCTAAATCCGATACAGGCTGACGTACGCGGCAGCGTAAGCATGGTCGCTCTGGCGGTGGCCACGAAGCACAAGCGTCTTCAGCAGTAAAACCTCGCCCTGAGTAATCACAGGTGCGGGGAGCTATGCCCGGAACGCAGTGATCGCATGCGTCTGCAAGCTGGAGTCACTGGATGAGTGGTCCGTTGCCGCGTGTTACCGTGAAACACGCCAACATTGCCCACATTTTTTACCGTCATTATAACAAATTTACAGAGCTGGCAAAGTTATCTTAGTTAAAATCGTTCCGAAAATGGACTGCACCCCCGACTATGGCGGGTAGCACTATTAAATGCACGCCACCCTGAAGGGCAACCACTCCATAAAGAGCTGTTGGACCTTCCTCCCCCCGGCCAATCGGGGGGGGGGGGGGGGGAATTGCGGCTAACGGCTTCAGTTTTGCTCGCGCGGTTTGCGTGTGTGAGGACACACCGACTCCGACGCTCAAGAGCAGGAATGTCACTGACGGAGTTCTCCCCTGGAGCAATTGCCCGGATAGAAAGACTATCCTTACATCCGTATTTCCTCACGCAGGAGCGCGCATATTGCCGCGAAAGATTAAGAAAGGTTTCGTTCGTTCCACTTTAACCAGCGAAAAATTCTGAGGTCTAAAGGTCCAGAGGAGACCTTTAGACCTGGTAATTTCCATTCTACTGGACAGATAATCGGGGAGTCACGTTTGGACTTTGGTCTTGTACAGTCCCTTTTCCCTAGTGAATTTAGGAGAATGATTAACTTTCAAGACCACGGAATTTTTATAAAGATTTAATTTCGAAAAATGTGTTTCTAAAAGTAGAAAGTTTGTGAAACGGGACCATTGTGAACTTTTCTAACGCGCACTTAGTGGTCGACAGAGGTCTTAACACTCCAAATTTATATCCAATGCAAGTTGAGTGATTTATTTTTATTTTTATTAAAATAAATTATAATTTATAGTGTATGGACAGGCCTTGTCAACAAATTATTGAACAATTTGTTCCGGTGGGAATGGTTCGTTTCCGTTCGCACCTTACCACATAATTTTGCCATAAATATTGTTACAAAGATAATTGCAATTTTCAAATGCACGTAACATTTCTTACTATTACAGTTTGTTATTTTAATACATTAATATAAAACCATTAAAATATCTCCATTGAAATGTTGAGGCCCAATCATTTCATGGGAAAATTCTTCTCTACCAATCGTATGGATTGTTTTAGGGACTCCAAAATTTATAGCAAGCCATACGTTGGTTTATAACAAAGATTGGATGGATCGACCTATAAGACCCGGTGCCGAGGCTTGCTGAAAGGACCATTCTTGGTTATTGAACATGTTGTTGATATGGGGTTTTACTAGCTTCTCAAGAATGGCATCTTGGGAAGCTTCCCTATACCTTCAAGTATAAATACGGTCATTTTGTTTGTTAAAATATTGCTCAGTTGTGAAAACAATCTCATCCGTAAACAAAAAAATCTATGACCTCCCTTTGCGTACTGCTTAAGTAGTTGTCCACCCTATTCTTTGCTGCAAGGCTAAGTCCTAAGTCATTTTTTATAATACGCGACACGGTTCTACGTGCTATCTTCATCTCCCGAGATAACATCTGTTGCTTTCGAACAGGATTTCTTCGAATTCTTTCCCTTACTGCTTTGATCGCCTTTTTCGTACGAAAACTACGTGGACGCCCAGATCTTTTTCTGAAACGGAGGTTTCATTGTACCTCTTAATAGTCACTAATACCAAGCGTAGAGTTTTAAACATTGTATTTGGCTCCATACCTATTCGGTTCCCTTTATCACCCCACCCATTTTAATATCACAAAATATTTTACAATGTATTGGCGCGAAAATGATAAAACACAATGAACAATCATATAAAAATGACAGATTCCAAATTCAAATGTTTATTTTGTATATTTTTGATTGTAACAGTACATATATAAGGCCAGACTATGTACTTATAGTGTGGTCGACATTTTAGTCATGGGAGACAGAGGTTGGGTAGTGCTGCATGTTCTTTGTTAGATTAATTAAATCTGTTTTTATCCACTACTAGTTATTATTATCAGTACAAAGTACTCCTTCAATTCTAAACCGTCGTTAGTTAAGATGTACCTATACCAGAAAGAACAAATTTATGTAACAGTTACTTAATTTTAAACATGTTTTTCAATCTTTTGCATTCTCATTTCGGCTTGAAGCCGTATGATCGCGCTTAGGTTTCTTCGCTTTTAAATTAAATAAATAATGCATACAATTTGTGCGCAATAAACTTTGGAAGTGTAGGTAGGTTGGTAGTCTTTGCGCTGAAATTCGCGCGCCCGCTCCGTTGGGAACAATAACGGTTGGCGGTGGTGTTAAAATGCTGCTTCTTATTTAGATTATATAAGTTTAAGTTATTTAACAATTATTTAGTTGTACCTAAAGTTATTTTCTAGATAGGTTGTGTAAATACTATGGAGGGGTACACTTATTTTTATTGGTTCTAATAATTATAATTTTAGATCAAGGCAGCTTGTCGCGAGCAGTTGAGGAGTAGCGCAAGAGTCACCTCTGCGTACTAACAGAGAAACATTACCTATGTTTCTCTTCCACTCTGCGAGTTCTAAGAACTCGCAGAGTGGACGAGAAATAATGTGGTGGGTGAGTGGACTCTGCGAGTTCTAAGAACTCGCAGAGTGGACGTAGGTGAGGTGGTATTGTTGGATTCATGGCTATATAAGGTATCCGACAAGGCATAATGACAATAGATTTTTATTAAACCTGTTGCGCCAGGGGCCTTGGGTTTGACTCCCATTGAGGAGAAACAATCGTGTGACGAACAATTGTGTTTGTTCTGTGTCTGGATGTTAATATTATCTATATACCTAAGTATGTATTTATAAAATATCTATGTACCTATGTATATCTTTTACACTCATAGTACCTACCTAGTTTGGGGTCAGATGGCCGTATGTGAAAATGAGCATTAAGTATATTTAAGTTTTATTTATTTATTTATTCATTCAACTGTAAACATGTGCTGCAAATATGAAGCAATTCTATTGAAATATTCAAACAAACTTCCATCTTGTATCATGTTTTCCCGCGAACCACCACAATGTTAACTCAAAATATAATATTAAGTTGGTCAAAATTACACAGGTAGACAGGTTTTATGTTAAGTATAATATCTTAATCTAATCAATAATAAAAGGTACATACTTGAGTTCACTTTAGTTAGAACTTTTCTCCTATTTTCGGTTCGGTCATTTTTGATTCCATCAAGCACATGGGACAAACAGACAGACGGACAGCACAGTAAATTTGAAATAAATATTATTGGAATTTGTATCAATTTTCAACATTTAATCAATAAAAACAGACGCGGACTCGTTAGTTTCAATATATTATGATTCTCGTAGCATTGTTCTCTCAACGTATTTTTTATCAGAATTCTTTGTATTTGTCATGTTGGTAATAAGCATGTAAATACGCATAGTGCAATTCCTTTTCATTAATTCTCCTTTCAAATAAAATAACATGATGTAGCAGCATCTTAATGGACTAAGGTTCCTACCTAAAGGTGTGTTCACATTGGCGTACTCTGAAGCATTGTCATATTTTCGAGCTCGACCCCAAGTTTGAAAAGCAGCGGCCTACCTCCTGTGTGGCCACTTCCTTTGTATAGTGTTTACAATACATAAATAGTAAATAAGTGTAACCTGAAAACAGGCTTAAAGAAAAGTTTATCGTTGGAAATAAACTGCGGGTGTCATTTATAAGTTTGACAAAAATATGTTTGTAGACAGTTTCAAAGCTTACAAAACCACCATCATGCTATTCGAGACTTGTAGGCACTACACTATGATTATAATGTTGCACATTTTATTCAAACTGCTCATTTTTAAGGACTAAAAGTTAATTTTAATAAAAACAAATTGTAATGTTTTTTTATCATCTCTTGATTATCTCTCTATTGTTTTTTGGTAACTTTATTATTCAAATAAAAGAAAGTATATAAAAATACAAACAGTCATACACAGAACGTTGATTTCGAAGTCAGTTATTTAAAAAGAAGTTTTAATAGATAATTTATAGTCAAATATATATCTAATGCTGCTTATAAATATTACAAATAATTATTATAGTACGATATTCAATTCCATATCCAATGTTTCAAGACTTTGAAGCTCAGAGTATAATATATATAT
>DWTT01000897.1:0-13285 GCA_018250895.1 Carterocephalus mandan
ACCTAGACTTTCGTTAAGCGTGTGTAATCACCTCATAGCGAAATAAATTATTTGAATTTGAATTTGAATTTGAATATTATAAAGAGGAAACATTTGTTTGTAATGTTTTCACACAAAAACTGCTGGCCCGATTTCCAAAATTTTTTCAACATTAGAAAGCTGCATTTTGACTGAGTGACATAGGCTATATAATATTACTAGGTGCAAACGAAACGATTGTTATGTCTAATTCCACGCGAGCGAAGCTGCTGGGCGCCCACTCGTCAGTTATAAAATGTATATTTAGGTATTACGTTTTAAATGTGATATAAACACTGCCTCGTTGGTGTAGTGGTCGTGAGCGCGACTGCGGGGGTCCTGTGTTCAATCCCTGGCTCTGGCAGAGAACTATTTCTCTAACTTGAAAATCTCGGGAGTGGACTTGTGCCCGGTGTACGACAATAAGCTAACCACCTATTCGTCTCTGTAGCTGGGGAGCAAGTGCTACGGTTTCCTCTGTCCGTAGTTGATGGGAATCTCACATAACAGACATCGCTCCCGCGATGTTCGGGTACCTTTAAAAGGTTTCCCACTCATAAAAAAAAAGGTTTGTCCACCAAAGGTTGTTACATGGAACCTAAACATAACTGGTGACCTAACCCCTACAGGCAAATATTAAATCTACGTATCCGTCATATATATATATATCAGTATCTACCGTACTTATGTCTGTTTGTCCGTCTATATTATTAAAAAAAAGTCACATTATGTATATTTAGTTCTATGTAAATCGCAGCAATCACGAGTAATGAGCTAGGGAGCTTGAAACAAATCAGTCGACAAAAATATTCCACGGGACTCAAGTCACTCGTAGGCACTTAGCTTTTCTCTCAGCTATTCTATGACCGCGTATTGTTGTGTACGCCGCAACAGCGCCGCGGCAAGCAAGCAGTGTTTACTTACCCTTACATCTGAGCTATAAATCGCGACTGTCCCGCTCCAAAGGAATGCTTTACGACTGTCGGAAGGTGTTAAATTTATTGCGTCCAAGATCCGCGAGAGCCTGCAATGAGTAAACAAAATGGAAGCGCAATGAAAGGAAAATAAGTCTAGATGCGACAACAACTTCGGAGAGACCGGCCAGCGCGCGCGGGGTGGGGGAGTGTCGTATCTTGCGATCACTAAGCACGTTTTTGTATTACATATTATTTTGTTCAGCGAAGCCTAACACATGTGTTAAGTGTCAATCGTGTGTGATCGAGATATGCAGCGCGAGCGCGGTCGTTTTGTGGACGGTGCTAGTGGCAGCATTTCATGGGTGCATCCGTTCTGTGGATGGGTGCTTGAAAACATGCGACACTGGGTTGGCCACTAGCCCCTCCACAAATCCACATTGGAGCAGCGTGGAGTATGCTCAGATTTGTCAGTGGAGAAGACCCGTGCCCAGCAGTGGGACGTCTATGGGTTAGCTTAGATATGCGTAGTTCTTACAGATCCTAATGTCATACGAATATACCATTAGCGTATATTAATGTTGTGAAGGTAAACCAATTTTTTTTCACTCGACAAAATGTTAAGCCAAACACACAATCATGCGCTGTAGCCTGCAGCTAACTGCGCTGATCTGCTGTATTACAATTCCATTTCCAATTCGCAAGTGGAACATTCCTCGCACTTATTCCATAAAGGCAGTCCAATAAACTTTCAGAAGCGTTGTCAAAAATGTTCAGCGCGATTTAAAGTCCCCCGGGCTATACCGGGCCGTTACAGCTGCTCCCGACATAGTTACACGGGATATGCCCCGGTTGTCACCTTGGGAAATTTTACACTCTACATATTCTTACCTAGGAATGGGTCACGGTATTTCATAGAGCGCGCAAGATGGCGCCCGCAAGGCACGAGAGAGGGCGAGAAATGATAATACTTTTGACTAGAGACTGACCGGATAAATAGTCCACAAATTGTCTACAAAGTCAACAGATGTTTTTACCCGGGTAATAGATGTTGAATTGTCTTGTTTTCTGTATATTTTCTGTGCTAAGGTGGCATCTGAGCGTGTGTATTACCGTGTATTATTATCACACACGCTGATCTCAAAAATGTACTAATTACGTAAAATCTACTTACATTTTTAGGGCTTGGTTTAGCTTTGGTAAAAAAATCTTAGTTATTGACGTTTTGGACTTCGATAGATTCCGGCAAGATCAAATAAAGGCAATTGCCTGACTTGTTCTTAGTCGCGTACCACTCAGCGTGATGCTGAACGATTATACGCAATTAAGTTAAATTAGAGCTGATATAATTATGTATTTAAGACATTTATTCATTATGCTGCTACGGTTTGGGAAACGGAAATTTATGTGAATTTAAAAAATTCAAAAGAAATATTTTCTTATGTTACTCTGTGGCATCGCCACTAAATATTGCGTGAGAGATGCGCGCGTGAAGAGAGAACAATTGTGTTAAATCTGGCGCTGTTCGCGACGAGCGGCTATTTTGTGTGCCATTATTATTTAAGGTACGTATCATGGCGTTTCTTTATGTAAAACATCATTGTTTCGATAATAACATAATAACAGTCCAATAAAGAGATATAACCCGCCACCTCCTGTAGCCTGGCTCACAGTTTCACACGTTCGCACGGCGCGGCCCGGAGTTTTATACTAGATTCTGATACGCGAGTCCCGAAGGCCTCCTGCGGGAACCTCTGCTGAAGAATTTTTATTAACCGCCCGCTTTCACCGGGAACGGGGGATTAAGTGATACCCGCCGGAGCTGCAAATGTGATGGACATTTTATACCACCCGATGGCTTGCCGTCTCGCTACAGTTGGTGCTGTTCAAGTTTTACAACCAGATAAGAATACTCTTAGCTCAGCGCCCAGTGGTTGTCGAACTCGCCTCGCCATCGAGGGGTCAGGAGATCACTTTTCTAAGTTATTAGTGATTTCAAAAACTAAATGATGGTACTTTGTAATGTTGGAAATATTAATACCCTGTCATTTATCTACTAGATATTATCATCAAAACTACAACCCCATACTCCACGCTAACCAAGCGCGGATAGGCAGACTTCATCATGTGCATTTGAGTTAATTACGGAAAACTCTTTAGATACTGACTCCCGTTGATCTAGCGGTCAGCTGGAGGTCATCGGGTTCAATCCCCGGGAGAAGTTTTATTTGGTACTTCCAGCTTGAAATGCCCACTTGATTTGTGCCCGGCATATGGTAATAGATCGATAAAATATCGATAAAATACAGGCATTATTTCATGTTTCTCAGAGATGCAAGTTTACTCAGGATTAAACATAAGAGAGAGGCGAGAGAATCACTATTGCATGAATCAATTTAAAACCGGAGACAACGAAATATCCCGCACTGCATACACTCCACAACAGACAATATCTCATCCGCAAATAGTACTTTAAATTCAAAACACACATACCGAAGCCGACATGTTTGCGCGCGAGTCAACAGCCGTCCCCGAGATGTGGCATACAGCGCGCTGCTCGGAAGTACAACTTACTCGTTTAAGTTAAACATTGTCAGAGGCTCCACAGATACTTTTAACCAGTAACTCGGGTGACTCAACTCTGAGCTGATTCAATTCTTACTTAATTGAACCGTAGACCTGTAGCTCATCAACGTTCAGATCAGCTTAAGTCTCACACAAATCGCCCACCAAGCCAATCGTACTTAATTGAAAAGTTTTTATTATTTTTAAAGAACCTTTATTCAATAAATGCTTAAGACTAATACAATTAAAACGTCCAAACTCCAGAGGAGTTTGTAGGCGGATAGTGTTCGCTCATGTTTTTTTACAGCCAGTTTTATATTTTATACAGACATTATTTTTATACTATTTTATACATATAGCGGTAAATCTCTCAACGATCATAATGATAAGCAGCTCAATCCATTCACATTCACATCACAGATCACAATATTAAGTAGGAACGCAAAATTGAGCTAATCTGCAGCTCAGAGTTTCTGCTGAGTTGCGTCTACTTTAGCGGTCCCGCTGAAGGCGATGCACAGTTACTCAGATAATGAAGTGGAAGAAACAAACTTTTCACTATTTACCGTTCTCGACTCAATGGGTTCTCGTTTTGTTTTAAGTGGAAATAATAATTACACTTTACAGCGGTCGACCGCTCGCTGCGAGTTGTAGCTGATTTCGGATTAAGCCCGAGAATGGATTTAAATTGTATCCATTATGATAAATTCCATTTATCTAATTATTCTAGTTTTCTATTTCGTTACAACCCCATCACATTAGCCAGAAGTGCACTTTTCTCTTCTTAGTTTAAGAAGGGTTTAGTCCACGCTGGCTAGCTATGGATTGGCAGACTTCACACAGGGTCATTTCATATATATGTTTAATTACTCCCCTTTACTTTAGTTGACGCCCGCAGCTTCGCTCGCGTGAAATTGCGGTTCGCTCACTTTGCGACCGTCCCGTTTATTGTTGTACATTCCCATGGACTTTACTGTACAAACTCTACCCGGTGACACCCGCAAGGGACTCTTCCTTATTTTCAGGGAATCATTTTATGGTATATGTCCGAATAACATAGCATATAAAAAAGTCATTTTTGTTTTCATTTTAGTCAGAATTTTTATCCTGTTTGTCAACCCTTTGTGGCTTCAAAACACAAATCGTTTTGTTATATTCGCGATCACATGTCATATCAAAGTGCCATCAAACACAAATCTAGAACAAAAGCACGGTTATTCCGTACGCGCGTCTTGTGATGTTTGCCTTTTTCTTACAAAATATAAACTGTCTTTCTAAAAAAAAATAGAAATAAACATTTTCTATAAATCAATCTGTTTGGGGTAAAAAATCAGATTCCAATGTTTAAAACGCACATAAGTTAGAAAATTAATTGCTGACTGAAATGTGAAGCCACTCATATTGAGCAGGCACGTATTCTAAAACGTTTTTCACACTAGTCTCTTCTAGGGTCTCCAAATAAAATAAATGCATCCATGACTCGAGTTAATATCCCGGCCGGGATTCAAACCCGGGACCCGTGGCTCGACGTTCAGGCTCTCTCACCATCGCGCCACTGAGTCGTGAATTCTGTCTACGTCTCATGGCAGTAAGCTGAGCGTAACCCTTTTTTCACGCATTGCACTTCACGTAGGTTAAATTGTAAGTTTACTGTTATAATGTTTGTATTGTGTTTTGTGTGAAAATAAATATCTTCTTCTTCTTCTTCAATGATAACACGAAAACCATATACTTCTAATATTCACAATGTGTTCCACATGCAGACAATACTAGAGAGTAGCGACGTCCAAAGCGCACAGTGGGCGGCGCGGCGCGGCGCGGGGGGCGGCCGGAATCAGCGAAGCCTTTTTTGTTATCTCAAAGAGATTTCCACTTCCCGGGGCTCCATAAATTGATAATCAATCATTCAATCGTTGCTTCTTAGACAGGGTTTGTTTGAGGAATCTGAAAAACTTAAGGCTGAGGCATTCGCGCGGGGAGACGAGGGTCTAAGTTGATTTATTTTGCAGGTATCTACGTCACGGAATAGATAAGTAGGTAACTGATCTATTGGCCGTTTGCACTAAGCTCCTAGGGACTCTTAGAGGAAAAAAAATTACCCACCGAACTACATAGAGACCGGCATGAAAGTATAGCGCGAACCTTAAATGCGCTGAAGTTAAGGCTTATATTAAGGTATCGTCGAGCGCGGGTCAGCGAGTTGTCAGTAGTAAGCGCTCATTGGTTCGCCAGCCATATTACGTCCCAGGCTTACTTATACCTCATGCACAACTATCCCCTACGGATTTTCTTCAGCGCTAGACTTTCACGCCGCAGACTGTACGTAACGACATAAGGACATAAGTATTTAGCGGTGCGTTGCTAGTCAAGTTAACCTTTCCGCTAGTTGCAAAATTATGTACTTATAATTAACTAAACGTATATAAAACGGTTATTAAATACCTAAGAGTTGAAAATAATATTGAAAATTTATTATATTCTTTAAAAAGTTAGCACAGAAGAATTTAAAGATATAATTTGGATACAAGTTGTCCTGACTCCTAATGAAAAGAAGCAGATTTCCTTTGAGATTGAATCCTATTAATCGACTATAATGAGCAAGATCCTTTATTTTTATGAAGTACCTAACTCTTACTTAACTCTTCGCTCAATATATTTGGCAACATTCCAGCAACATGTAAAAGCGGTGGTCGGAACCTGAACAGTTAACCCGAAACCCCCATAAACCCGGACTAGGGTGTAAAGAAACTAAAAATAAATGGGACAATAAAAATGAAGATTCGAAAGATATTTTGCATGGGGCCGCGGCGAGGGCGGGCGGAGGGCGGGCGGCGGGTAGCCTGGGAGCATAGCGAAATGAGAGGCCACAAGCATCCCACTGCTGGGCATGGGTCTCCCCCACAGCCTCAGCGCAGGCCAATTCAGTGTTGAACGTTTGAAACGCGCCACTCTGATTCGCCTCCTGATAATCTTTCAGCGAGGACCTCGGCTTGCGAAGTTACCAAATCCTTCCATAATTAAATTTCACTAAACTCACAGTAATTCGGCCCGAGGCGAAGTTGAAACAGGCTATTATACTGAGCGGGAGTTTGCACGGCAGTATGAAGCATTGGGTTTAGTAATGCACTATTTGAGTTTATTTTTCGATTAAATTAACGGGCGAAAGCGAGGGAATTTAGAGTCTCGGATTGAAAACATGGCGGAACTGAATTGAAAAGTTTTCTTAACTTCCGTTGGAGCATAATTTTTTTGGATCTCCACTCCAACAAGTAAAGCACTCGGCAAAATTTGCTGCGCCGAGAGCGGCCGGGAATGGCAAAAACATCACTTTTCAGTTTGCACTGACAATATTTAAAATTGTAGAACATAAACTTTGCTATAGGCGTAGCAAACACGAAATTACCTATTTGAAATACAATTGACACTACTTAATTTTTTAAACGGTTTTATTTAGCTTGCCCTGTTTATTTAATATAACATAGATACTCATATTGATTTTATTCAAAAGCAAATGAAAAACGCATGTGCGTTTTCTTTTTTAAAAAAACTGACGTTTTCACTTAAATATTCAGGTTTAAAATTCATCACATTCTAAAAAGCCATATGACGTCATTGGTGAATACGCTTATTGGCTACGTAACCATAACTCTATGGTTGTCACTTGCTTGTCAAACTCTATTTTGTTCTTAGATGACGTGTTATTTGTCTTTTTAATCACTGACATAAGTTTTTTTTTCTCCGTGTTATAGTAATATAAAATTTTGTAATAAATCTTTTCCAAATTAGCTTGCAAAAAAAAATTAATCTCCCCCTGAGCCAGCGTGGTGGACTACGGCCTAACCTACACTATAGCTATAAAAGCTATGAATTGAATTTGATAAGAATAAGACTGTTCTATAATAATTACGGTATAATTTCGTCCCGACCACTTCTCAAAGATCTATTAAAATTTCCACCGTCTTCACCTTTACCTCACATTTTCCAACTTCATTAAACACACTTTTCTCCTCCAAAGCGAGCAAAGTCAAGCAATTTGTTTGGCCGAGCTCAATTTATCGTTGAAGGAAGGCAGAGCCGCCGTGCCGAGTATTAATTCAATTACACCAGATATACTCCGGCGCCCATTGTCTTCCACTTCACTGTGTAAGCCCTTGCACTGCGTTGCTCATAACATCTCCATTAATAGAGAAATCAGTACCTTTTATAATATGATCAAGTCAAAATATCATAAAAACATTGTGATGATCCCAGCCTTCTCAGTGACAGATACGAGAAATTAATGCCTTGGAGGATTAACCTGCAGAAGACTTAGAATGACTGTTTTTTTCAGTCAGAAGTATAAAATTATGAAGCAAATCGCTAATCAGCAGTTCGGCAATCTGTCACATCTAGTGGAAAAATTTCGCGCTTACGTAGGTACGTAAACGAAGTTTTTTGATATTTCAATTAATAATATATCTGTGCCTTTTAATCTTTAAATTCTTTCAAGGCTCATAAGATAGGCCATCGCGTTACAAACTAAAATGTTTATTTATTTATTTATTGTTGTACTGTATTGTTTTATCTGAAACTTGGTAATTAAGCGTCTCTTCTGACACGTCGCTCCCGCTCTCCCCCGGAGTCAATCGGACAGCGGCGAAGCTGTTTTCTTTTTCAATCAGGGTCTCTCCCTGGGGGCCGCGTGCACGGACACTCCCGTGTCTAGCTCAGGCCGTAGCTAAAGAAACACCCCAGCAAAATACTCACACTCTGCTTCGTAATCTCCAATCTGTCGGTGTTAACTTGGACTGTGGCGATGACTCTCGCCGAAAGGTTGGGTAGTAGTTAGAAAATAAATTGAATATTGGAGCAGCGCAATCGTATTTTGTGCTAGATTGAGAGCGGCGTTACGTCTCCTCGGAGGGACGGTAACGAAATGTAACGACACCTTGGTGCTAAAATTGTGACGTCAGGAGATTTCTTGAAAGGTGATAGAACCCGTTAATCCTATCCATCCTTTTTCTAAATCTATCTAAATCTAAAACCATTTCAGAAGACTCGTCTAATCTCTGATAGTTAAAATTACTTTAAAGTAAGTTTTAGGTAAAATATTGCTTGCAATAACTTAATACAAAGGTATATTAATAAATAAAGATTTTTAACAATCTATCTCAACAATCTATTTTGTATTAACGTTCATAAATACAATAATAATAAACGTTCATAAATAAAATAAACGATAATCACAAAACTATTTACAATCGGTAAATCGGCCGTAACCTATAAAATAGTGAGGCGAATAGTGTTAACTTATCATAACCGATACAATTCTGCTGTCCTTGAGCCGCGCTAGACGCGCCGTCGAGCGCCCGCTGCGGGCCACTCCGGGCCCTATGGCGCCGTGATAGAGTTCGTTTTCGCGGTGGCAAGCAGCCCATAGCTTCTTTTATTCATGGCTGGAATTGGTGTTTGTCTAAATTTGACGTCCTATGGAGTGCGGCCAGCGCTGCCGCTGCCGGGAAACTTGCAGCCGCTCCAGCTCGGACGCTAAGTATGGATTGTGTGATGCGGTTCCACTCGTGCCTAACCAGGTGTAGAACATTGTTGAGAACATGAAGCAATCATTGTTACTCGACAGCGCGAGGATGCATTTCATCTTAAAGGGATCGAATAATACGTTTATTTGTTTAAGTGTAACGTTTAGTGGTCTTTTGCAAAACTTTTGAATAACAGTGCGACCATTTTGTGAATACGTTACAGAACAAAAATTTTATAAGTTTGATTAAATTCATTTAACTTTATAATGGTTGGTATTAAACAGAATATTGTTCAAAAAATTGTGAGTACTAACTATGTATAATGCCGCAAAATTATTTTATTTCTTGGTGCGCCAAACGTAAGTACCGGTGGTACCGGCGGGTTATATGGGCTGAAACCCAACGAAAGTAGTGTGACAAAATTATTAAAATGTCTGATCAGGGTTTGATACGTCAGATTTTTGCTTTAAAACGATTGACGGTTGAGCAAATAAAACAGATGGAGTAAATAGTCCGACGCGGGGATAATTGCGGACAAAGCGACAAGAGCGAACGTTTCACCATAAAGATCCCGACGGATAAATAACCACCAACAAATAACGACAGACGATTCCGAGAAAAAAAAATTCTGCGGAATCAGATGCAGGGACGACACTAAAAATGTTAAATTGACATTAATTAAGCATAGGCGGTGGCGAAAAACTTTCTATTTTGTGCCTTTGATTTATGGAAATGTAAGATGAAACATGACGTTATTATTTAACATGGAAATACAGATGGGTCTGCTCTACACCTACATTTCACAATTACATTTTCAAACATGTTGCTATGCATCCACTACATCCACTACCATGACTCTGTCAATGTGTTGGACATTGAACAAAACATGTAACATGCCTCCGAGAATATTATGGACAAATCGCAGGCATGCAGGTTTGGTCACAATATTCTTTCGCCGTTTCTACAAGCGTCATTTAATTTCTTAAAACGCACATAATTCATAAAAGTAATTGGTGTGTGCTGCTTAAATTTTAACCCAGATATCGGTAGTGAGAGGCGTTTAATAGCCAGTGTATATTTTAGGCTTTGCTCTATGATACAAACAAATTATTTTATTTACTATAAACAACAACGTTAAAAACAATCTTTGGTGTATTTTATTATTATCCACGCATCAATCGCAAACACCATCACTCTCAAAAATTTATTGTTAAAAGCCAGATGATATATTTACAAGTACTATAGTTTTAAAGCAGCTTTTAATAACATTTTTGAAAAGCATGAAACATACGTTTGAGGGATCTTTGGTAATGCATGTAAAGGGAGGAGATTTAAGACTAATTAAGATAGCCCTGCAGCCTGACTCCGGCCGCGGGGAATAAAACATTGCAAGGGTCGCCATTATTTTTAATTTAGGGTGAAATTTTTAGCTCCATGATCTACTATAGACCACTCATCGAATAATCATGTCACATCTAACTAATTGTTTAACCGTTAATTACTATTTTAGATCAAAGTGGAAATAGAAATTCCTGCAGAAGGTTTGGAACGCTCAACACGTTTTCTTCTTAATTAAAAATTACAGACTTTCCAGGCTGGAATCCTTATAATATAAGATAGCTATTTTCAGTTATCTATAATTATTTATGAATATTTATGCTGACACGTGTCGACTGAAATTCTACAGTTAAATCTGAAAAAACTGGCCATTTCGTTATTTTTTGGTTCATGACAATGTCTGTTAGGAAGTTCGCAAGCCGACAATGACAAAAATAAAATAAGCCCATCCGCAGGAACCAGCCAATTCACATGCGCATTTTAGTGTTATATTAAAACAACATTTTCCAATTGGAATTGGAACAGGAAAAACATCAATGCACTAAAAGATTTTACGACACATTTATATAATATATTGAATACTCTTTTAGACATCATAACAGATTTTTTTATAAAAGTTTTATCTCCAAAAAGATAACACTCAAATATAAAAATAAAAATAAAGATTTCATTTATTTGACTCACAAATTAGTCTTATTTAAAGCGCATTCACCAAACCTTTGAGAGAGCGGTGCCCGAGGCAAGTTGTGGCGTAATCCTGCGGCTCAGCTCACCGGTGCCCTCCCGCGGGACGATTTTCGAATACTTTCATGTACAACATAATAAATGATTCAACATATTTGTGGCCAATAGCAAACAAAATTATTCGAACCCATTACAAGTAGCAAATACTGATAGCACTAATAGTATTCAGGATGACAATACTGAAAACCAATCAAACAATAGATGGAATTTTCAGTAAATTTGTATCGGGTCCGGCATTTCGTCGCGTCGGAATACCGTGACGTCCAATACCGGTCGGCGTTCCGTAGACGGAGTGTGGCGACGGCGGCACTGTCCACTTTGTATACCTCTTTGGTCGGTCGCTATGCGTATCGTTCCACCGATCTACCTACCCGTACATATAATGATTGGTAACCGTCTCTAAATTAAAAATGGTTTAAAAATCAAAATAGACGAAATATCTATAACATAATTTCGCGCCTGTATTTCTCCGAAAGGTTAGGCTGATACTTCCGCATTTCACCAGGTTCGTTTAGATCCCACCGACACCTAGCACAAGGGTAAATTAAAAAAAACTGACTGACATAAATAATAACGTACATAAATAATAATAAAGTATACAACAAAAGAATTTAAGACAAAATAGGGATAAAAGATAGCAAACGAGCCAGCAGCACAACTGTCGTCCATGACACTCCCGACAGATTCAGAGTGAGTTCTTTTAATATATTTTGCCTAAACCATAAATTTTATTTTGGGTTTATTTACTGCTCCAATGTCCATCCCAAGCAAGCGGAACTGCGACGAAACATAGGTATAATAATTTTGGAAAAATAATAGTAAAGAATAAAGTATTCAGGCAAAGATTTATTTTCATATATTTTATTTAGCCAGTCTGTGGATCTGTGTTAATCTTTTTATAAGCGTGCCATAGGTAGTCGACCAATTGTCGGGCATTGCCGTTGCATACTGATAAACTTGCAACTGAAGTGTAGTCGAGTGTGTACTTCGCCTTATCGGCCGCTCCATAAAACCTTATGGATGTACTACTTGGAGTAATCCTAGGAGGAAACCCTGAGCGAAAATTTGCAGCTTCTTTTGCAATTTTACAGGAAACGGGGAGTAAGCGAGCCATTACTTTTCGGATAACACGATAAACAGGTTTGGATTGGTCCGGAATTTCGAAGCCGCCACTTGAGATGCAAAGTTTAAAATATTAAGTCGATTCTTCTTTGAGGGCTTGCGCTTGGGAACTGCGCTAATATCGGTTACTTTATACCGAATTCGTTTACCTTGCATCCGAAGCGACGCGCGGTGAGGGCGTCATGGTTGGAGCCAGTGAAAAATATGACTCTTGTATGATAAAGAGGACTTCAGGAATGATGTACCAGGAGTGCAGAATTGGCGGGAAGTTTGAATGCCAGTAAACTCACACTTTTTATTTGTCTAAAAAGAAACTTCAGCTCTCCGTTCAACTCGTCTTTTGTTTGTCTATGGTAGCTCACTTGTCTCAACACTATTTACAGCAGCTCAAAATTAAACGTTTTCATTTGTTTTATTTGAAACCTGCAAGTCTATTTCCACCGCGTCGCTATAATATTCATTATGTGTGATGAAGCGCGTCCCGCCAGGTCCCGCCTGTGCCCTCGGGACCAGTAATCACTGGTCCGCTAATTACTGGCTTAGAAATGGAGCAGCGGACGAAATGTTTTAATGGAAAAATTTCGCCTCCTAACTACTAATGAAGTTTCCCTGCTACGCAATTAAGCCGATTGATATTATTATGATGTTTTAAATCCGAGCAGCGCCAGGTTGGGGGCGGAGGGAGAGTAACTTCTTATCTAAATTAAGTTTATTCATGAGTGTTTATGAAGTTACACAATGGTAGCAATTAAATTTGATTTAATGTGGTAGTTGATTGTTTTTAAGTGAAATATATTTATTATAATTTTTTTTCTTCCGCCCCCTAAAAAGAACTATCATCTAATGGCCATCTATTTATAGGTGATCCCCCTCTACCAAAAAATACCATCTTCTTCAAAAACTGCTAACAATATACTTTATACTATAAACTAGTGGACGCCCGCAGCTTCGCTCGCGTGGAATTAGACATTCACTAGGTAACTTCAAAAATGGCAAAGCTTCATACTAAATTTGCACCCCCGTTTTACCCCCCTAGGGGGTGAATTTTCAAAAATCCTTTCTTAGTGC
>DWTT01000898.1:0-13279 GCA_018250895.1 Carterocephalus mandan
TGTAGTGCGATGGTTGAATGAGGTTGGTGGAATAATGTTATGAAGTTCCTCCGAGCACTCACCATTGTAAATACGGTCTTTATGTTGGCGCTCAATCTTATGTACAGTTAGAGGTGGATACTTGAAATGTTCACACACGTGTCAATAAAGCCCCTATCACTATTTAATTATCTCCAAGGGGGCTTCCATGGAAGTAACTAACAAAATTTTTCGAACTTCGCGCAATACGCGGAGCTTGTCTCTGGGCCACAGAGAAGCTTGAAATGTGAGGCGAAATTATTTATTTATTTCAACGTGTATTCAAACGCAGTATGGTTCTCCCTAGTAATAACTCAGTGGTTAGGAACCCTACATGTGTTATAGCTTTTCAACGGTACCCGGACATCTTGAAACCGAAAGAAACTACCAACCAGGAGTGATCTTGGTGTTCTCTACCTCTCTAATGATTCTATTAGTCCCGCAACCCTAGCATCCATCTCGGAAGAGTTTTTTCCAGCACCTACCTGTACGTTTATGACATTATACTGCCTCACACAGTGGTATTTCTCGAGACTGCTGTCTAAGATGGTTCAATATTCCACTCTTACCGTCGGCCCCTTCAGGAGCCCTATTCTATCGTCTTTTACCACAGACAAAAGACACCGTAGCACTTTTTCGCTTCGCTGCGACCCATACACGTCCCATGCTGGGCACGGGTCTTCCCACAGCCGCAGCTGCAGGAGGTCTAGAGCATACTCCACCACGCTGCTCCAATGCGGATTGGTGGAGGATCAATTAGTAGACTCATCTTGTCTACTAATTGATTCACTGAAGCCGAACCTGAGGTTCACTAGTTATGTTGGAAATTGTGGATAGAATATAATAAAATAATTGTTGCAGAATCCGAAAGAACCGTGCCAGATGTAAGCTACGCATATGATACCTACGGGTATCAGCAGCAAACATATAAAGACACTGCCGTAGACCAATATCAAGATACTAATTATAATACAAGGTAAGGCATTTTATCATCATTTAATTAGATGCTAGTTCTTTGTTTGTTATGAAATTTATAATCTTTTTTGTTTACATGTTTAACTAAAATCTATTTGCATTTAACGTTTAATTACAAACACAGTAGGTACCTACTGTGGTTGGCAGATGTATGTATGAAATAAAAAAAAAAAAAAAATTCCTCTTATCTCGCCCCAATGTCGTTGGAGTCATAGACGGAATCGGATAGATGGAGCTGTTTGCTCGTTTGCTATTTTACCTATAAAAATAATTAAATCATTAATATTGATTTTTTTAAGAACAACAGATAAAAAAAATTTTTAAGAATAAAAGAGACAAACAAGCTTCTGCACCTCCCATCCACTGCCACCCATGACAGCTGTGACTAACTTTGAACAAGACCCAAATAGGGACTGGAATGGTTAGTCCACTTAGCTAAGAGAGTTATTTAGAACATTTGTGGGTTAGTTCGTTAGTGGGTATGAGGACTGGAGACTGTTAGTGATAGTTAGTACTGTTAGTTGGTGTATTGTCCAGTTACTAATTGTTAGTACAAGTCTCGTTCCATGTCTGTCATAGATGTGTTGCTAATCTTAAGGACGCTGTTTAATACAAAACTTATTGTTCCCTATACAAAACCTATTGTTCCCTATACAAAACCTATTGTTCCCTATACAAAACCTATCGTTCTCTATACAAAACCTATTGTTCCCTATTGTAACCTATGGTTCCCTATAGGCTCTATTACCACATACCTATAGCTCGGGACCAGAATAGTGCTACGGTAGCCCCTGCCTGTCGTAAAAGGCGACTAAAAGGGGAGAGGGGGTAGGGAGGTGTGAGAGTAGCGGGAGGTGAGAGTGGGAGCTCGAATCGTCTATCAAGTGACCTCGTGAAAGATGACTGTGTATAGCTGCACTCAAAGTCGAATAAAGTCGAGTCGTCGCTCCCACGACATTCGGGTACCTTTTCAAGGTTTCCCACCGGAAAAACCAAAAAAAAGCCCTACCACCTATTTGTAATAATTAAAATTTAATATTAGCTTATTTCTGTTAATTTTTTCTAATTGCCGCTCAGAATAACGTTTCCATTGTTTGGATGATTTTCGTTCGGTCTCTAGCAAGGAGATTGCATTATGTAGGTATGTAGATATCTAGTATTTATTAACTCCATGGTGTTTAGGCTTAGATTTTATTCCCGTTAATCGATCGGCTGGCGATAGTTGTATACCAATTATTAATTAATATATTTTGTTACAGTTATGATGAGGATGGAATGCAGCCATTTTTTGATGAAACACCCCATGCCACTCCGCCTGCAGCTGCTGGTGAGAATATTCTCAAAAAATATGTTAAATTCGATTAATATACTATCTACTCTATCTAAGCCTCTTAAGACTTGATATTATTTTTACTTAATTTGGCTTGCAGTGGAATTTTAATATAAAATTTCGAATGACGATATGCCACTGTTAAAATGAACATCGCTAGTTAGGTACTAAGAATTCTTTAACTAATAACTCTATCAAGAACTTAAAAATCATTATTTGATTGTTACTTATTACGACAATCATGTAATATAATAGACATGTCGATAACTCATTGACAATTGCGCGCAGCTCAAGATAAAAGTTTCCGTTTTACTGACGATCGGTTCCATAAATAAATCACTTTGGAATATGAATCAGTTAAAAATGGCGCGTGAATTATTCAACAGTTTTTACGATCAGTTGGCGTGTAATATATTTAAATTTGTTTGTAAAATTCCAGCTCAAAAATCGACTTGGGGTGAAACTGACACTATAACTCAGTTTTCGTATACAGTGGCCAGTGTAGAGGAACCTGTTATACCTAAATCACTACCTGCATCGACACAATCTTATATCCTTCCTACTGTTACAAGTAAGCAAGATACATACCAGGACCAAAGTTTTCGACAATATGATTCGACGTACGAAGAAAAACAACAATTTCAAAAATTGGATCAGAAAGACCAATCGTATTTAAAAGAAAGTATCCAATATGTGGACCAAAAAACAGATTATAATTTTTTAAATCAACAGGATCAATTTCAGTACCAAAAGGAACCATCATTTAGTGAATTTGAAAAGCAGCTTGAACAAAAACAACAGCAAAAGAATCTAGAACAACAATATCAACTGCAAAGTGAAAAACATAACCTTCAGAAGCAACATGATCAGCAACAATATGAGCAATTAAAACAGCACGATCAGGAAAAGGAATATGAACAGCAACAAAAATATGAGCAACAGCGACTATACGAGGAACAAGAACAATACGATCAACAACAATACGATCATAATCAATTCGATCAGAAACAGTTCGATCAACAACAATATGATCCAAATCAATATGACCAGCAGCAATATGATCAGCAACCGTACGAGAAACAGCAGTTTGATCAACAACAATTTGATCAAAAACAGTATGATGAAGAGAAGTTTGATGAAAAGCCATACGATCAACAGCAGTATGATCAACAACGCTACGACCAAAATCAGTACGACCAAAATCAGTATGGTGACCAGCAATATGTTCAGCAAAAATACGACCAACAGCATTATGAGCAGCACCAGCAGTATGACCAACAACAGCAATATAACCAAAAACCGTATGACGAATATGAGCAGCAACACCAAAGAGAACAACAAGATGAACAACAGAAATTTCAACAAGATTATCAACAGCAGCAATCTCAAGAACAACAAAAGCAACAAGATATGATAATTCAAGCTCAGAATCAGCAACAACAACAAATACAACAACAACAACAACAAATACAACAGCAACAGCAACAAATACAACAACAACAGCAAAAAATGCAACAACAGCAACAGCAGCAAAATCAACAAAAATTGCCTACACAGCAACTTCAAGCCACCGTCCTAACCGGAGCGGCAACATTAGGTGGCTTATTTGCAGGTGGCGCCAAGAAGCTTGGTAGTTTCTTTGGCGCCGCCGCCGCTGCTGTTGGTGCTCCTGCTATGAGTCAACCTGCAACGACTGCTCCAGTTGCAACAGCTCCCACTGCTCAGTTTACTTCAGCAGCAACATCACTACCAGAAACCACTACTTCTGCCGTCATATCATCCGTCCCTGAGGTGTCACAGCCAGTTGCAACAACGACTGTGGCAACGTCATCACCTGCATCCTTGCCACGAACACCGTCATTAAGAAGACAGGAATCAATACAAAGACCACCGGTTCGTCGGACGAGAACGTTACCCGATGCTCCGGATGAATACCCCCCATCGAGTTTTGATGAAAGTGCCTACGAGGACGAGTACAATAAGACTGAGATTGATCAAGTAGACCGCGTAGAAAGAACGTCTTTAGATAGGTATCGTGATGACGATTTAGTACATGATACCATTCATGAAGATGTTGTAGAAGAGGAACATATAGCAGAGGAGCCAAGTTCTAAAATACAAAAGACTTCTCCCTCAAGACAAGGTTCACAAGTAAGAAAACCGTCAGTAGACAGTTACCATAGCCAAACGCCGTCAATACATGATCGAAAAACTTCTCAAAGTTCATTTCATTCAATTGAAAAACGTGGAAGTACGAGTATTCCTACAACACAGGAAGGTAAAAATATTTTATTTATACGATTGATAGCTTAGATATAATATAAAAGATAGATAGATATAAAATAAAATATATAAAATCTTTTGTGCAATAAAATCAAATTCTAGTTGCTGAAACAAAAGTAAAAGTTAAGTTTAAGCTCGCCATTTGTTCGAAGAACTTTTTACTTATTAACGGAATTAAAAAAAACAGAATTTGTATGAATAATTTTCTGTGATAATTAATGATGATTTATTTTTTTAGAACCAATCACGGACAAATCAAAGGTGACGTTCAAAGATGAACGCACCACGCATCACGGCACCACATACCACGAAGTCCCAGAGCCGAAAAAATTTCACGAGGCTCGTGATTCCTTTGACGAAACCTGCAACGAATATCCTGACGATCTTCAGGACCAGGATGAGGCTTTTAGGGACGACGAGAAGTTTGACGATCAGGATCAGTTCCATGGAGAAGATCAGTATCGGGAGGAAGATGTGTTTCCTGAGGACCAAGTGAGAAACGAAGAGGAGCCGTTGGAATTCCAACCGGAGCAGCCAAAACTGACGCCGAGGCAGAGGTGGCACCGGGCATACAACAAAATCGTCATGCAGCTTAACGTGAGTCAATTTCCATTTTCAAACAGCGAAATCAGAAATCCTTTTTTATTTAAAATATTACCAATTTTGGGAAGACTTATTTTCTATCATTTAGTTACTTTTTAATATTATACTGTGTTTATTCTTATCTGATACTTCATTTTTATGAAGTAAATATAACTTATTATTTAGTTTACAACTATTTTTATGTTTGTTTCTTTTTTACAGTTTCGTTTAAGTAGTTTTCATCTGATTCCGTTGGTAACTATTATACTAAACTATTTGTAGTCAGCTAATAAGAGTGAGCTGTATTATTTATGATGGAGAGTTAATATTGTGCTTTTCGTAAAATTATTAAGTAGAGGGTTTCAGGCACTTAAGGTAAGTATTATAAACATAATTATAGTCGGTTATTGTAAGTGCAGTGACGGATCATAGGTACGTATAATCATTTGCATAGGAATATAAAGATTTACTAATAGTGCAGCTGATATACTAGATTTGTAAATAAAACAGTCACTCATATTTTATACACTGAAATACGTACATATTATTATAACCTTAAGAAAATTGTTTCTAAATTTAATTAGTATTTCCTTGAGAAATAATCTTCGTAAATTACCTAATAGATCGGTAATTGACATTGTATCAAATGGTGTCTAGCGCAGTTGGTGGTGATTTAACTATCCTTGTGTGGAGTCTTTTTACGATACTGTGATGTCATCATAGATCATCAGTTTTATTCTTAGGTATACTTAGTCGATAGTCAACAGTGGTGTTACCGATTTTGCTTACTCTTTGATATCGTTAGTGGTTAAGAATATGTTATGTGTTTTACAGTTCAATAACAATCCTCAATTTTAGTTAATTCTCAAATATTATACGATAGTTCTGGAAAACAGTATGCCATTGTGAACTTCAATTTTGTTATTATACATTTCACTATGAAAGTACTACTTTTTGAGTACGTACGTATTAAACCATCTAAGAATAAAATTATGACTTAAGAATAAGTATTCCTTGTACAGTAAATACTGGGGTGTTATAAATAACATTAATATAAACTAAAACTAGTAATATGTTATATTTAAAAAGGTTATATACAAATATAACTTATAAATAAACTTGTGAACGTGAAGTGAAGACGATAAAAGGTTGGTAGATATATTTCTAGAGAATAAATAAATATTTTCTCGCAGAAAGATTATAGTAGTCGATTATTAGGATCTTTACGCATTTTTTCATAAAAATGAAGGACGTACGCTGCATTATCACCCAATAACGCAACATGAAACACAGAGACAGCCGACAGAAACCGACCGCGCTCAGCAGGCGGCGACCCTCCGCTGGCAAACGCGAAAAACCTGTTAACTCACTCTTTTCTAACCCTGTCACAGTTCATGAAAGTATGCTCATGTGACTGCTTGATTGCGTTGATTGAAACGCATATGAGATTTCTTTTTGTTGACTATTATTATTAAACTAGTGGACGCCCGCAGCTTTGCTCGCGTTGCATAAGACATAATAATAGTTTATTTTACACCTAATTGCCACCCTCCTCAAAGACACGTCCGAGCGAACTCTGCCTTCGAACTTAATTCCTGGGGAGATCACTTGAAAACTGACAAAGTTTTATACAAAATTTAACCCCTTTAAAAAAAAGGTGAAGTTGCATATTTCCTTATATTTAACTATATACATTTTCATGTATGTGGCTTGAGAAATGACGAACATAATGCCGAACGGTTCTGCCAGTAAACCTTTGAAGTCTAAGACGATATTAACATATAAATAAAAGTAAGAACAAATAATTTACATTTTACAAAATTTAAAAGGAAAGCAATAAAATAAATTAAATAATAGCTATTCTCCTATTCGGAAGGCAGACGAATCCAACAAATCTAATACCGAAAAAGTCCGTCCGTTCTTAACCGTTTTTAAGTTAAATATAAAATAAATTATAGTCAAAATATGATTTCTAAGATTTTCCATCAAGGAAAATTAAAAACATATAATAATATTTATCGAACGTTTTATGGCGAATGTTAATAGTTAAACGATCCAAAAGTTTTTGTCTTGAAACTTTTCATATAAAATGGCATAGATTTTACAAGAAACTATACTCCTTGTGTCCCGCGGTCAGCTTCTATTCGCTAAGTGGAGCCACCCGCAGAGCTCCCGATGCCTTTGAACCCGATCTACTCATTAGTTCACCCGAGTTCTCACTACACACTCCAACCGCACACTCAGTTTGCTAACAGCCTCTGTATCGCACGCACCTGATCCTACGTATAAAAACGGTATCTACGCATTCGAAACTTGAAATGTTTGGGGTTTGAACATTGTGTACGCAATGGCGACGCGACGGAAACACACGAGGACGCGATAGCAGTATCCTGCGGGCGGCCGTGGCCCTAATGATTGTGCGTCGCGCGCGCATCTATCACCCATTTGTATGCAAATTTACTTAACATCAGGTGTATTTGATCAGTTTTACTACAAACTTTGTACCGACTAGACTTTCGTTGCTGATCGTTCAAAATGGCCGGGAGACGAAAGGGGCAGACGGCGAGCGAAGTCGACGTGCGGTCCGACCAAGATTATGCGGGACGACCGGCCGTGGCGGGATCGCGCTTGAGAGTTCGTCGAGGCTCAAGTTTGACAGACTTGGACAAATTAAGATGCAACGGATCGAGTGGCGGTGGATCTATCGGTGATCTCATGAACATGTTCAGTGGTAGTGCTACTTCTGTTGGTAGTGACTCCTTGGTGGCTCGTACGGTGCCACTAGAGACAGTTCGCAGGCATGTCCCGCAAACGGCGACCCCGCCGCCGCATCCGCCGCCCTCTCCGCTCATCCATGTGTCCCGCCCCGTGGGACCTCTCACTATGGCTCAGCGGACACTGAGATTCAGTAGACTGTTAAAGTACCAACCATGTTCGACGGATGTTGTCATTATGTTGGTAAGTGCTTCTTTTCAGATGATATTAAGCGTTGAATTGACGATTAAAGTTTCCAACTTAATGAGCATCGGCAAGAATCTATGGTTTTCAAACTTCAACAGTTTTGTAATGGGTTCAGCAAAATCGTTAATCGAAGCTTTGAAATATTCTCTGAAAATTTTATCGTAGACTGACATTGAGTGATCATTGAGGGTCAACTTTGCAATTATACTCGTAGTATGATAAAAGGAAAGCATTTGATGCGGTTTTATCTACATAATATCTGATATAAACTAATATCGTTATCAGACACGGTTAAATGTCAATGTTGAATCACTATGCCACTCAACAATTTATGTGTATGAACAAAAGTTCAACGAGATTACTAGACTGGATAACGTAAGTAATAAAAGAAAAGGTGTTAGCACTCTGAAGTGGCAATAGGCAGGGCGACCGATAACTGATGAGTAAGAAACTCCTTGAGTGGACTCGGAAAAAACATGACCTTTAAAGGCTGACAGATGGATGGATGGATGGAAAAGAAAAGGCGGTCAAAGTACAAATACAAAATAAAATATTTTTGTCAATTATCTTTTTTCTATGTTTGATATGGAATTAGTTCTGATATGAGTAAAATTAAAATTGTAAGGCACATTTATTATTGGTACAAAAGGCTTCGTTTATGAGTTTGCAAGGTTTCATCTGAGGAGACAAACAATTTAGAAGAAAAATAATTCTATTTTCAAGAAAAGAAGACCAGTTTGTTTTTTTGGAGCTCTATTTTCAGCTGAACAATAGTTTTAAAACAATTATTTTGATATCTTATGTTTTAAATGAACAATAAACTATTCTTATTCTTATTCTTAAATGGATAGAGAAAGCAATTATCGCACGAAGATCAGTGGATCAGTATATAGTACAAGGCAATCAGATCAAAGAGCTATAATTGGTTCTTCTGACGTCATTTACCTACGTATGGTAACTTGTTGTTAATTAAATGATCGTATCTTGTGAAGAAAACTATTGCTATAGCCATGCAATTTTACATTACAAATTAATTTTACGTTACAAAAATCTTTCTGTCTAATAATATTTTAATGATATTCAAATAGATACTTTTATCAAACATTTCATCTTCACCTAAAATAAATTGGTTTTTCTCCAGACAGCGTTATTTCAACAAATATATACATTCGCAGTATAACCCTCGAAGGACCTTAGTTAGTGTGGTTGTAAACTTACCCCGGCATATTGCCGTTTTATTGTTGGATGTGATAGGAATTCTTGTGCAGAAATATTTTTTACTCCGAACTATTTTTGTATATGTATACAAACTGCTCACATTTAGACATATTTAATAATAAAAATGATAATGCAATTTACTCTATGGAGAGCAATGCATAAGAAAGGATGCATCAGCTTGTAAGGATATTTCATGAATTTTTAGCAGCTGAACTTCTATTTAAATAACCTATTTACATTTGAAATGAGATAGCACGTTAGCGAAATGCAAGATTTTTTTATTTTTTACTTCCTGTTAAGGAAATTGAAGTGTGGAATTAAATAAAAATGTAAGAGCGTTAAACATTAAACCGTACGACTGTTTCAAACTATTCAATCAAGTGGACTATCAAAATAATTTTGTCAAATAAGGGCGAAAGTCTTTAATAATCATCAAGCAAATCGAATTGTTAACTTGATGGAAAATACAATTTACCAAACAGGTTATTACAATAAAAATATTATTGAATAACTAATACATACTATTTTCAAACTTAATAAATGCACTTAAGCTTTTGATGAAACCCTTTTATTTTTAAGCTATGCCAAAATCCGCCATGTTAACTTATATACCCAGTATCACTCTCACAACTAAATCTATGCTCTCACAATAGAGACGAATCTAACGACACCTCTAAAGCTAAAATCCATCAAGCTGTTTAGGTTACAGACCTTGCCAATGAAATAAACATACATTCAAACACACATACATTCAAAAAACTTAACCCTTCATCTGGCGCAGTCGGGTAAAAAGAAACGAAATAGAAGAGTTATGTTAAAATTTATTTAGTTGAAATTATTATTACAAAATATACCTCATTCCTCATATCGCACTAACAAACACGTCGTACTTATAATAACCAATACATCCACCACCAATGCATACTTTCTACAATCAGGCATACTTTTTCATAAACTTTAGTAAATACTTCAGCTTAGGCATTTCAATATTATGGATGCACCTGTTGAAATCTCCGATGACTTTAACAGAATGGGTCATCATCCTAGAGATTATGTCTTTGAGACATACACTCAGATCTGATACTTCTTTAAATCCATGTATCGCAATTTCCGCCATTACAACCGGAAACGGTGAAGTCTCGTAGAGAAACTGAAAGAAAAGAAATAGAAAATTCTATGTTACGAAAAATTGTTAAAGACCTAAAGAAGCCTTTTTGTACGAATTCTGTTATAAAATTACTTGAAATTAGCTTAATTTTTTCATTTATGTGAAATCATTTCAATATATATATTTAATACAATGTTTTTAGAATGTCATTGCTTGGTCATTCCAAAAACATACATTATAATTTAATAATACTCTCTACAGTTGTATTATAACATACATTATAATTTAATAATACTCTACAGCTAATCTATAAGCAATGACAGTCAGCAAAACTGGCATCGTCAAAGGAGAATTTCGTGTATATTAATTTGCAAAAAAAACAGTCGTTTAAAGTACCAATTAAGTATAAAAAATTCTTATTAGATACGTTTAAGTAACATAAAAATGGTATTATTCAACGGATAGGATAAGATAAAATATACTTACAACAGTCCGTTCAAGGTCCTGGCTCTCATGGGAGCAGTTCCCGCCGACCTGCTGTTGCTTCTGGCATTCGAACAACTTGGACGCCGAGTATTTCTTCAGATTCTCGAGGGTCTCGAAATGTACTTGCAACTTTTCTGAAACACGCCGTGTGAAAGGCTACAAACTTTATGATCCCCTAACGCTTTGGGCATCTTACTCGTCAGCTATAAATCTTGGTTTTAGGATTTTTCTTTTGTGCGTAGATTATGTTTTATTTACATCTATTTCACGAGACAAGACTTTTTTAAGTGTTAGATAGCAAGCAAGCATGCGGCACCTATCTACTGTCGCCCATGTCAACTGGGTCAGGCAGGCGTTGCTACATTGACTGACGGTTACATCTACTAACAGACGTGTGGTTACACGTTACCTTTCCGATTCGAACATGATTGCTTTAAAAAGAATTACTAGGTGTCGTGGTGGACGGTGGTACTGCTACAGTTTAAATTAACACCTTAGTTTTGGGAGCATTTTATGTAGCTTAAAATGCAATGCAAATTGAACAACTGTTCAATTTCGGCTATCGTAGAAGCAAGACATTGTTTAATTATTATCCTGCATTGTTCGACAGACACCGGTAGGAAAACAAGGAAGACGGACCCAAAATAAATGAAGTCGGTCTGTGGGTTGACAAAGCTGGTGGAAGTCCGTAAACAACCCGAGTTCAATGTAAACAAAGCGAATTTTGCTAGCGACATCCGGTATTAGAGGTGATGTGGCTCGCCGTACTACCGTTACAGTTAAAATTCGACCATTATGACTTAGTACTAACTACGATTTAACTATGTTAATAATATAAATGAGATTTTGTTAGAATTTATAAAAAGTCGTCAGTTACCTAAAAGGTTATATTATTAAGAAAAATACTCAATTTAGTACCTGGTAACCTTTGCACTCTCTGATACCCTAAAGCCAAGCAGAGGGTAACATTTTCATCCGCTAGCTGCAGATTTTCTCCAAGAAGTTTAACGATACTTTCCTTGCAATACGTCCCATTACGTGGCTTGCGATCGTGAATTATAACCTGAAATGTTTGAAAGAACTTTTATCCGTGCTGGCATTAAATCTGTCCTCCTGCAGTGGCTGTGGGAGTCACGTGCCCATTAGTGGGACGAAAGCTTTTAATAATAGGCGTAACAAAGATGAAATTAATGCTTTTAAAATTTATAGTGTATAATGTTTACCGAACGCTTGTTACCGAACCTTTGTAATTGATATTGTAATGTACCTAACCATAAAGATTGACTTATATAGATAAAGATCGCACTTGAATGAAAATGTACCTAGGTAGGTATAAAATTATAACGGCTCACTAGAACTTACAATATTTAAATGGAGCATTCATAACTATAGGTATTTCGACCACCAAAAATTGTATATTGCTAGAATATATTACGATAAAAATACCTGAAAATAGAGCGATATCTGTTCAAGGTAAACCGTCATGTAGTTGATCGCTTTATCGGCTTCGTTTTTCATGAGAAGTTTAATTTGGGACACGAGGGTGTCCATGTCCTCGTGAGACTTCTGCGTTCGGACCTGAATGTCCGCAATCAACGCCCGGTATCCGTTTATTAGATTATCTTGGAAATCCGTCGTCTGAAAAAATGGTTTTTCTTCATGTTTACGTCATGTTTAAAGTACCTATTCGATACTCATATGTATAAGGCTGGGAATAGATTTCCGATTTTTTTCCGATAGTCGGATTCGATAGTCTGATCAGACAATCGGAAGGCACTCGTGCTATACATTTGTTTGAATACTAAATACACATATGATCCGATAGTCGGATTAAGGGTAATACGCAAAAGAAATGGTATCTGGCAGAAATACAAATTAATATTTATAATAAACATACATTCAAATCATACATAAGCATAAAAATATAATACATACATACAATTTGATCTTTTTTCTCTGAAAAAGGAATAGTAGATCAGGTCCACCGAACCAGTTCTGATTTTCTGAGGCAGAGAAATACAATTTAAAAGTCAGCTCCAGCTACTCATTGAATTTTATTTCCAGATTTAGGGTGAAAGATACTCGTATACGTTAGTGCTATCCCATTAGATAGGTACTCGGTACTCGTATATTTGCGTGAATCCTGTTTGATAAATGAATACAACTCCTCTCCAAGTATCAATAAAATACGTAGAGTTATATAGCAAAATATAGAATGGATACAAATATATAAACCCGGTGTTATTGCGTCTAAACAGTTTCCATGTGAGGTTTATGATTATTTTAGTTTGATTCTGGATCATAGTCCGGTAGGAGAA
>DWTT01000899.1:0-13275 GCA_018250895.1 Carterocephalus mandan
TTCGGATGTAAGGATGGTCCTTCTATCCGGGCAATTGCTCCAGGGGTGAACCCCGTCGGTGACATCCCCGCTGTTGGCGATCCGTCCAATCAGTAGGTAACACAACATATTTGCGAATCCATAAGATCTTAAACTATTGGCTTAAAAATACCACATTAATAACATTGCGTATTGCGTGATAAATTTAACAATCATGTTGGGGCAAGTTCAGGGCTTTCTGTGTTTTAGGTGACCCTCCAGTGGGTTACAAAAGCAGCTAAATATATTTACGCGATTTCCCTAAAAGGCGATTAGCCTAATCCCTTTTGAAAACAAAACAACTAGAGGATAATCGGTTAATAAGGTGTCCAAGCTACGAGTCCTAAATCTTACTACAGAATGTATGGCTAACGCAGCTCTTATCGTATTTCAAATCTCCCTACACTCGAGCACAACTAGCGTCGATTTGACTGTGATTTTAAGCGTCAGATTTGCAAATCTCATCTTGTTTGACTGGACGTGACTAAAGAGCATTCGAAAGGTTTTAAAACAGTATTTTAATCTCTCGGAGCATCTACCTTTGGATTTCAAGAACACGTCGTTTTAAAAAAATAACTTAAGAAACCTACCTAAATACATTATGTAAGAGTATTTTTATATTATGCAATACATTGTGAACAGAAATTAATTATGACATTTAAAAACACCTTTTCTTATGCTTCTTCTTCGCAAACTGTCCATGTATGGTTAATAGAACAGCGCAGATTAGAAATTGCTGACTATTAAAACAATGCTTTTAAATTAATCTGTTAGCTCTTGTCATATCATTCATAAGGCTCACAGGTTAGTGAGTAGAAAGTTTAAAGGTTAAAGGCATTTAATGAACGAGAGATTTTCGACAGGAGTCAAGAGTAACAATATAAAGCCAATGTCTGAAAAACGTTGCTACAGAAATAATTGTCGGTAACACAATAAGCTCTTTGTTTCTAAGAATACAACGAGAAATTCATGAAAACTTTTCATCCAAAAGGTAAACCGCAAGCAATCTGCGTTGTTGGAAAAGTTGAAAATTAAGTGGGAACATCGTAGATACGTCTAAAGCGGGGACTACCCAAAATTTGTTGATATTTTTATTCAACTCCAAGAGTAGGTACTTTACCCGACTCGAGAATCGAACCCGGACCCCTAGTCTCGCAGTCATACTTGCGACCACTCAACAAGAGCACTATCACCATAATATATTTCCTCCATATTATATAGAGTTGAAATAGCTCCAAAGTTTAGAGCAAACGCATTAAAACTCAAGAAGGGAAATTACGCTTAGAGGAAGAATTATTGGCAAGCCGCACACGTTCGATCCAGGGGCACTCGACGTACGTTATCATGTCACGTTATTACTTACTGGGGCATGGGAGCGGAATTCTGAATACGACCAAAAGTGGCAATTCTATTGTAACATTGGCACAACTCAACTCGAACTTTTTCAAGTCGTAAGTTTCATCTCTGCTTGACACAACAGAATCACCCTTGCTAGCGCACAGACTACTTCATAGTTCTAGCTAGCCATAGACGTCCCTTTGTTGCGCACGGGTCTCCCCACGAGGTCATGCATACTGAGAGTATGGCATACTCTAGACCTCCCGCAGCTGTCTGTGAACGAATCATCCAGTGATGAAATATACGATGATATTGATAGCACGTGGCTAAACTAAGCCTCTGACCTGCCTATACAGCCTGCAAACAGATTCTGCACTCCTACAGTGTGTGGACCTTCACCAAGTAGGTACGCTTCATAAAAACTAAGGCAACATTTCCAGACTTTTCCATTATCAACACATTTAGAAACCTTTATTTTAATAAGCTCGACGCTCATTAAAAATACACTAATTTTGTTCATCAACGCTCAAAACTCAAGTGGACGATTTAGTCTAAACGAGTAAAATGTTTTTCCAGGTAAGTAACTTCCTTGTCGACGTTTTATGATTACTTAACGTAGTAATATCGTTATAATTTGATTATTGTTTTTTTTTGTTGAAATAAAGAAATCTTGTTAATTTACAAAACATAGTAGGTAGGTATTTAGGTATGTACTGGCAATCTGTATACCTATTCCTGTATTCTAAACAATACCTAGGCAATGTATAGTATACCTAAAACGTGGTAATGTATTAAAATATTATTTATTTTATAATTCGCGAGTACCTACCTTTAAAACATTGCCTGTAGAGCAGCAGGTACTCTATACAATCACTAGGTAGGTATTGAATGCATTACCTAGGTACCTAAAGTATGTAATGGACAATAATGTTCATAATATTTCATGCATTGCCTTATTCTACACATTGCCTAGGTCATGTCTCTATTTTTTCCCCATTTTCCGTATCTATGAGGGAACTTGTACCTATAGGTACGTCGGGTATTGTTAAACAAGTTTCCCCGGAGTCATGTCACATTTTCTATATTTGGGCAAGCAAATGGGACAACTAGACAGACCCCCTATTTTTTTTAAAAACATTAACGTTGCCATACGTAAAGTATTAACCATATTTGGAATTTACATAATTTTATGCAACCACAATAGTTCAAGAAAAACTTACAACGGGGCATTAAAATGCTACGTAAAGGACAAAAGTAGGCAATGTTAAATTACGAGGACGAATGGACGTCGAACCTCAATTTGTCATTGCCCACCGCGAATAGGACCGTTATACTTGGCACGCAGAGAGCAATTCATAGACTACACTGTGTCAATGCATGATTCACGATCACTCACGACTTTATAAAAACATGAAAAATCCATATTTTATTGAATGCAGTAAATACAACGGTCCTTTGACATGATAAACACATCAAAAGGTAACAGTTAAAAAAGACGAATGAAAGAGTATGTTAGTTTTTTTATACTTAGTCAGACTTATTATTTATAATTTTCCGGGCTCAATGGATTTCACTGTCCAAAGATCTAACTTTTTATTCTCTATTAGCTATTGAGCCCTGTAACCTACCCCCTTCTACTACTCGTACATACAACAAGCACAGTTGGTTGATCGATTGTGCTACAACCTTGATGAACCTTGACCAATAAAAACTAATTTACCATAATGCAGATAGACTAAGTAATAAGTATACTGAAGAAAAAAAAACTTTTATTAAACCAACGGAAACAGTGATTAGTATTTCTCAATTTCTCACACAACTTCAAGTTTCGAAGAGCTTTTGGTACCGGACTCGGTCTTCAGCCTCGTTAGTTGACTTTGCCCGATAATATTATCTCTCGCAAACACTTTAGCTAGAGAATCTCTAACTAGTTTGTGAGAGAGTCTTGGTTCCGCTCTATAGTGTGTTTGACGCGTTTAACGGTGTGTGCAGCCAATCGCGTCGTCTACTCGTAGACGTCCGCATGGAGCAGACTGCAGTTCTGCACTCACACGTTGAAGCTGGAGATTGGACGCATAGCTCTCGTCTTTTTCTTAAAACAACGAGATCGAGACTGTGTTCTGAGAGAATTTGAGATCTACCTTTGGAGACGGTCTTGAAGAACTAAGACCCCTGGACATTTGTTACTATCCTTATTCATTTCGTCCACGAACATTTTCTCAATTTCCAGAATGTACACGTAGGTACTTAAATTCAGTTTTACTTCAACTGATATCACCCTTGATTAACACCAGCAAGATTAGATATTCGAGACTCGATCAACAGATTTATTGTATTATCTATTATTTATTAGGTATTAAATTATTTTAAAATGTTAATAACCGTTAGTTAGTTAATTAATGGACACATGGTAGCTATTTAGGGTATTGGATAGTAGGTAATAATGGAGTATGGAGTGGTCTGTGGTGGATAGAATAAAATATAATCTTTTTTGTATTCATTTAAATTTTGGCGGGTGAAATAAAACTAAAAGTTGCCATGCTCGGACCGATTAAAAAAATTAATGGTTGTCTGTAAAGTTGGTTTACGGACGATAATTTTACATGATAACTTCTTCTTCTTCTGCGCCTATTTCCCATTTCTTTTGGGGTCGGCCCTCCTAATCTTACTGCGCCATTCTGAACGTGACTGGGTCACATGATAACGTCATAATAAAAAAACCTTTAACTGAACCGATAAATAAAATAAAGCTAATTCTTAAGGTACCAAATGCTTTAAACAATAAATTAAAGACTGGAACAATTTACTGTGTCTTGTTGAAATCCAACTGCACATCCGCCATAAACATTGTAGGCCGCGCAAAAATAATAATATCGCTAGCGCCAAGTAATCTGTTTATCGGGAGGATTACGTCAATGATTATATCTGTCAGTAAAAATACACAAAAAAACCTGCAATGCATCTAGCTCACATAAAGTGGTATAGTCAAACATCATCTGCACTATTATCGTCTCCACTTTAATTAATATTACCTTTCCTTCACTTCGTTCCTTCACTAGTTATTCTAATTTTATTGAAACTCTCTTTATTAAAATCTATCGTATAAATAAATTATTAATATTATTTAGAATCTACGCTTATCTGCTATAACCCGCATGTAGTTTGAGCCTAAACCATAGAGAAGTTTTTAAATTGTCTATTTTTGTTACTAGCATCACCAAACTTCCGTTTTTTTTGTTTTGTTTGCCAGTTTGCCTTGCCAGCCAGTTTTGCCACAACAGCAACATCACACTTGGAACTTGGAAATCGCCTCCTTGTTTGTCTTTTCGTCGGTTTCGTTGATTCTCTCTACCTTTCTAGAAATTTGACTACTTTAAAAAGTAAGATAAACTAGCAAAAGTTAAAGATGAAACAAGTTATATTTTTATGTTTATTGTCGCTGACGCTGTGTTTGAGTAGTCCAACAGATTCAAAGGGTAAGTTAACCAGAATAATCTCTATTCAACAATGTACCTATTGCGTTGGATTTTCTTGCATACCTACTAGCTTCCACTAATAAATCGAAAACTTGTTTTTTAACGAATCAAGTAGTTAATATCTTAGTAAATGTAGATATTTTTATCCACCACTCCTAATTTGTAACATAATGATCACAACTGTAAAAAATACAATTTGCAACTGGGGTTTCCCGTAAACAGTTATTCTTCGAAATGAGATTACGTTTGTGTTACAAGAAGGTTGTAAATCAACAAACATTGTAGTGAAAATAAACTATCTGATTAAGATAAATAAATATATTTTTTTTATGTTTTGTTGCAAGGTAGGTGTGTAATAGTTAATCATTTATGTAAGTCACATTGCAAACAGAATGCGATTATGATAACTGAACAATTGTATTCATTGTTCAAGGTTTATCATAAACCTTTTTTGTACTTCAAGATCAAGATCTGTTATTAAGAGTTAGCAATCATTCAACTTGTAAATTATGGTCACAAACTTGGGGTTACTAAGACTTATATTTAAAAAACGGTAGCAGGAGTTGGTAGTTATGTGAAATTGTATCTTAGCAATTACAATGATACCACTAACAACAGAACTCTTGGTGATGTGTTTGTTATTTGAAGAAAATTGAACAGTAATTGCCTACCATCCATCAAGTATCCATCTCCAATCCTATTACCTGCTACCATATTGCAGGTTTTGTTCATAAAGCAAATCTGTGGTGTCAGACCACCACATATTTGAAATCCCAGTGTGTTGTAAACAATAAAATGACTTGAAAAAGTTAGAAAATATTTTTGGGTGTTCTCCATAACTTTCTCAGAAGTGTTACATCAACCATTTTTCCAGCATAAGTCTTTAGAACTATGTTCGTATATGAGTCTAAGAGGATTACTTATTTCCAGTTAGAATTGTGAAATCAGTTACAGGTTATGTAAATGTACCTACTTGCACCTTTATTTAGAACAAGAATGCATGTTTTTGTTTGCTGTATGCAACTGCCAAGTGTTTAAATTTGATATAAGGCATGTTTGAGAGACAATTGGATGTTAGTATAAGTAAGGCCAGTTACAAAAATACTTGCTTTAATAAATTTAATTTTGTGGTTAAATCTAAAATAATAAATCAAAAAAGCAGTTCACTTTTAAACATTCAAACCAGTTCTGGAATAGCCAACTACAATATTCCAGCTATGATGGTGGTTGGATTTCTCTCTGGAACATAACTTGATTCTGAATTGGACAGGACAGGACTGATTCTTGAACTGGACAGGAATGCTAATGAATGGTGTAGACCGTTAACCATATATTTACACTATGCTCTTATTTATTTATTTAAAATGTTTATTTTACCTTAAAATAAAAAATTCAAGACAAAATCTTAGTACTTCTATTAGAAATCTCTTCTAGCATTCACAGATTTCATAATAATCACATCCAGTTTCCTTGCCAATCTTGCCAAGCTTTAAACATTCTTGAAATATGAGCCATTAAAGTATTTGATAGTAGGTTTATTTTATTTATTTATTTAAGGTTTTGTAATACATACTTTATTTATTGTAAACAAAGGCCTTACAACTCATTTTCTACCAGTTAACCCTGGGGCAAGGGTGAGAATGCTGTTGAGAATGCTGAGAAGAACAAGTAAAAAATATATAATTTCATATAAGAGAACAGAGAAAGAAAGGAGGTTCTTTGTAATAATAATTAGTACCATAGTTACATATTAGTCATTACTGTTATTAATGCTAATTTGAGTCTAATATTTAGATCAAGTGTAGTGGTGGTAGTTTACTTACCCTAATATTAACATATTGTATAATTATGCTAAGCAATAGCATTCATAGAATACTGGTAATGTCCTATTTAGTAATAAGTAAATAGTTATTTCAACTTCTTCTGAGAATTATGAATTTTTGTTACACTCATAAATATTTTTACCTTACAAAGGAAATATTTTAGTTGATATGAAATAGTAAACGAGCATGACACTGACACTCATCCATGACATCTGGTACAGGATCTAGAAAGAGACTGGGAAAATTAGTCTACTTAATATTGAAAATAAATTGTTAAGGCGAGGTTTCGGGGATAACAGGTCTGTTTGAATGAATCTTTTATTCAAAAACTTAAAATAATCTTCTAGTCTTAGAACTGACTGTCCAGGCACAGAGACATGGATTGCTACCCTCAGCATCAGCACTGAGATGATCTCTTGTAGAAGTGTAACTGGCAACTTGAAGACTAGACAAACACACATTGCTGATAACTATAAGTACTTGTAACTATAAGTGATTCATTATAACATGTTATTTATAATACCTACATAACATAAATACCATATCTTTTCAGCACACTGGATATTATAAATTTATAGCAAATTTATCAATGAACAACTAATGGATCTACAGTAGCATCTACTTGACTCTCACAATAGAGTTCAAGGACTTGCTAATTTAATTATAAGTTCCCTAACCTTGTGTCCATAAAGTCTCTTGTGGATTAGTTAATAATTTTTTTGATCTATTTATTGAATACACGTACAAAAACTTCTAGGTACATAAAATGTGTTATCAAAACTGCCCATAAATTTTCAATATTAGGTACTGATCCTTTTTATATTCAATGTTAGTGACAGTTAGTTTTTGTATGTTAGCATTAGTAAAAAAGGGTCTGCAACCTATATAAGGCTCACATTCCTGCCAGTTTGTTTACTTTATTCAGAAAAGAGATTCCAAATTTTATATGAAAAAATCTAGTATGGATTTTGAATGGTTGAGGTCCAAATTACACTCACTTAATCCACTTTCTAGCAGTTTTTTCTTGAATAGATAGGTACAATAGTTAGATGTTTTATATGGTGCAAACTCTCGTAATGTTTGCGTAAAAATGCGTCATCGCGGTCAATTTACTTACCTAGGTATTTGCAATTCCGTTAGGTTTTAGAATAGGGTCGTGCAAATGCTTCTATAAGTACCTTCGATAATTTGTCGAGTTCTCCAACATAACATGTAATTGTTATAGGTAGAAGTATTTGCATCGTTGGGAGCATGGTATGATAACATAACATCACGCCTTTATTACCCCGAAGGGATTGTCAGAAGTGTTAAGACACCCATATTTCACCAAGTATCTTTAGGTCCCATATACATAATAGAGTCCCTATTGGTTGAGATTGCCTATTATTTTAAGTGTTGATTTCGGTTTGACCGCCACAAATAACAAGGGGAATCCTAGTGTGTATGTGTTGGCATTGTCTGGGGTACAATAAGTCTTTGACAATCATGCGCACATTATCTGACACCGATATTGACCATTATATTAGCGTGAGTGCGACCGCACCGAATTCCTCCATTCCTGGTTGACGTTACTGGTATTTTATGAATCAACCCTTGCTTCTTATGAATCTTAACCCACCAATCGAATAAAAAAAGTAGTACCTACTTGCCCTGGACAGCACCACCACCACTTCTGACCATTTTTATCAGTGGCTTTCCTCTGTCACGTCAAGGAGAGTATTGGCAAGAGATTGATTTTTTTTCTATTTCATGTCAAAAAATTAAGTGCCTTGTTCGTAATTGTTACATATCTATAATATCTAGGTAGGTATCATTGTACGACTATAGATTTATCCTCTTGTTTTTTGCTATCATAGCGACAAAAAAGTACAGAACAAACGAATGCTGATGTATATCGTTTGCATAGCCCCTAACATTAATTCGATTAGAACCTACTATCTATAAAATTTGCATTCTTGCCTTATCCATATGCACCTAAGAGTCATATTTGTTTATGGAATTACAATTTCCTTCTAAAAGATATTTAATTTACATAACTGGATAAGTGGCTGCGAGAACTGGTCAGTTGAACCAATCTCTGTCAAAGATATTGCTAATGAACAAGTTACAGTTTGAAATGGTTCTTATATATACTTTAAATTAAAATTGAACCAAACATATTATGTATATACTTGCTTGCTTATTGATACTGATGTTCAAACAGAACTCTGTATAAATGTTTACAAATCGACAAACACATAACTCAATTCTAGTAACACTCACAAAAATCTGTATTGTAGGTATCTATCCTCAAACATGTATCCATCTTCGTCAAGGTTAGGCGTATTATCATCATACACTGATTTTCTTAGATAACATAGGGATCATTATATCGATGACATTTTAAAAATATAAAAGTGAGTATGTAAACATCCCACTTTGTTGGTGATAACTTAAATGGATCTATTTTTTATTAAATTGTAGCTTCGCCGGCGGAAAAATTATTAAATCTATTTAACTTTGTCTAATATAAAACAAAATTACCTAATGCATTTTAATATTTTATTCTCGGTCTCGGCGGAGAACAAAAACCCTGTCTCGGTCGACCCATAATTCTAACAGCAAATTTTACCATCTGCTTTATTTTAATTAAAAAACTTATATTTTTTTCCAGTTTCCCCCAACGATGCAGCCAAACCGGTAACAGATGCAAAAGTCGAGCAGACACCGGCTCCCGCGGTACCCATGCAGTCTGCTCCGAAACCAGCGGCCACTGAACAGAAGCCTGTTTCCATGACCAACCCACCACCCACAGTGCAACTGACCACTCAGCCCATACATGAAGAAGCTAAAGTGAATGCATCAGCCAATGACATTAACAAGACCACTGAAAGGAAGAGCCAACCTTCAACTAAGGGCACTGATGAAAAGAAAGTGGAGACTGCCACAGCTGCTAATGAGACCACAACAGTGGCGAATGCAACCACTACAGCAGCCAAAGAAACCATAGCAGCCAAAGAGACCATAGCACCCAAAGAGACCATAGCACCCAAAGAAACTGCAACTGAAACAAAGACAGGAGCTAATAATGGAACCATGCCTGATGATAAGAATGGCACCAAGACATCTACAATGAAACCTACAGAAATGCCGAAGACAACTCCAACTCCTAAAACAGATGAAGACACACATATTGTTCAAGCAAGAGGGTAAGTGCTTATAATTATTTAAGTATTAGTTGAATCTAGTGCTTAATTGTACATATTATTCTTTAAGGATCGAAGCTTTAAGGCATTAAATTTTACTTTAACTGTAACATGTGCTAGACATGCTAACATGCCTATATGAAACCTATACATAGGTGGAAGAGCCTAAGTACCTTGTATAGGTTTTGCCTGGAACAGTAACACTGCGGTACCTAGTACCATTACTACCATGTAACAATTGTTTTTAGATGAATTCTGTTTTAGCTGGAAAGTGTGATTTTGGGGTTACACTTATCTACAGGTTTCACATCTGTGACCAAATTGAAAAAGATTCTTACTATTTACTTACACTACTGTAGGGACTGTTAGTGATAGTTATTCCCGATGAGTAGTCATCTACTATCATACTTACTAACAAACCACAGCTCCAATAGAGACGCTTACCAGGCAATCGACGCGCACAACGCATTCATGATTTAGCAACTCTATAAAACCACGCTAGGATTCACGACATTAGTGTCGACCCAAGTTTTTGACCCGTAAACATGAGCAGATTTTTAACATTGTTTTTTGCTCAACTGGTTACCGTAATCGTAATTTTTTAACGTACGTTAAGGCCTCCATTTTGTGAAACAACTCGACTTTCGGTTTGACGGTAGTTAGCGCCATTTTTAACGTTAACGCGTGCGTAAAACTATGGTGAAACAACCCGGCGGGTTGTTAGCACTGGTTACCGTAATCGTTACTTTTTGACGTACGTATGTTACGCTAACCAACCGTTTGAAACAACCCGCCCTAAGAAACATGGCTTTCTTGTCATGTGAAATGGTGTGGAAAGTCAGCTGAGTTATAAAGAATCTTAGTTATTTTACAAATTTGCAACAAATGCATTGGTGTTCAAGTTATGCTAGCTATTAAAATGTCAAATTCATAAATATGTAAGTAATAATAAAAATAGCGCGCGTTGAATTTTTTTTTTCAAATATCCCTTTCACTCATTACCAAATATATTATGTTGTCTCAATCTAAAAAAATCAGTCCTTGGTGAATTTCAACTTGGACTTTGAAATAGCCAATCTTTTCGTCTTCCCGCACGCCGCGTCTGGCGCCAATTATAGTGAACTCAATCTCGAACAAATATTCACGAATGCGGAATCTATATAGTCTTTTGGCGGATGATCTGCCTACCAAACTGACCAACTAATGAACATCCCAAACTATTTAATAGTATATCACTCGGTCCGCCAGTCCAGTGTTTGATACTAGCCGTTGCAATCTGGTGAATCAAAAATGAAAAAGGTGTATTGTGTTGTGGTGAAGTGGTTGTCAATCGTGATATGACTACCAATTTTTCGCTCAGTGATGGGCGGTTGATTTAAAAAATAGAGCTGTATCCTGCAGTCCTGCCAAATATTTTCTTGTGTAGTTGTAATTATTGCAAAACATTTAAAAAAATTAAATATATTTTTCAGGTTCGATGGCCCCAGCTTTATCGGTGGAATCATCCTGACGCTAGGTCTTCTAGCCGTTGGTTTCATGGGCTTCAAGTACTACAAAAACCAGACTGAAAGAAATTACCATACTCTCTAAATGTGTCTCATATTATATTTATGTGCACCAAGCTATATATATATATATATTTATGTAAAAGTTTAATGTTCAGACAAATAGTTTTATGTTTTAGACATTTGTTTAAAGATTCATTTTAAGTTTATTTTTTATTTGAAGTGCAATTTCTCATTTATTTTCTAAGCAAACTACTGATTGTAACAGGGTTCCTGCAAATATATGTAAAAGTTTAATGTTCAGACATTAATGGTTTTTTGTTTTTAACATTTGTTTAAAGATTCATTTTAAGTTTTAATTTTTATTTTTAAGTGTAATATCTCATTTATTTTCAAAGCAAGCTTCTGATTGTAACAGGGTTCCTGCATGTAGAATTTTTAATACAAATATTTAAAGGCAACTAAATTTACTGGGTGGCTGGTCACTTTGTAAAATACTCGAATTTATAGGGTAAAAACTAGTTAAATAAGCCACATGATATTTGTAGTTTTGTGATCTTTCTAATGTGTTTATATATTTTTGGCATTTATCTCACTTATATTTTGTCATTAAATAAGGAGTCAAATTTCTATGTGTATATATGCAACTATGTGATTGTTTTCCGATACAAAATTAAAATTATAACAATTATTAAAGTTATTGCATGTTGTAAGAGTTAGTTTTGGCAATTTTATAAAGAATTATTGTAGGCTTGTAATTGTAATTAAAAACTATTCAGAGTATAAATAAAAAGCTATGGACAATTTAAGTGCAGGTTAAGTCTAAGGAGATGCGATTTCTTGTATTAAATCTGTGCCATGGCGTTTGTCTGCAATTTACACTCTAGTTCTGAAATCACTCCTTTGACACCTTAACATCTCTCGCACGTACCTTTTACATAGCATAAGTGTATTAAGTATAAGTGTTAAATCTTTAACGACACATTGTGATGGTGAAATGATAGGTCTAAATATTATTGGTTTGGCACCATTAAAGTACTATAAAGTATCACTCTTCATATGATTGTGAATCTTGATACTTGAATCTCAGATTCGGAAGATGTTGCATTTAGAACCTGACTACTCAATCAAAGAATAGTTTCTTTGTAAACCGCGATAATATGATTCCATCCTAAAGTGCTCTTAAATCTCAACTATTATGTATAGAGTCGAAAGTCAAGTCACAGTCAATAGTTGTGTTAATTAATAATAAAGGTATTTCCCAAATAATTACCTACTTTTATTTTCATAAGTGAAACTAGCGTTTAGTGAATATAAAAGGTTAATGATAATAAAAAATCCTATACTATGATAAATAGATAGGGACGAACCTTGACCTAATGGTTAACATAACTTAGGCAAGAAAACGAAGAAAAATTTTCATTTCATAGGTTTTGGAATTGGCTATTGAAAAAAGTCAATTAAATGACATTTGAAACCAAAGACATGATTTTCAATATAATAAGGATGAATAAATTGTTGAAATAAAACAATGCAGGTTAATAAATATGTATATATATATATAGAATCTTTTTACAATTATATTTATCTAACAGCTATTTTTAACAAAGTCACATCTTTAAGGAAGAAACATTTAAAAACTACTTTCATAATTTAAAATTTATAGAAAAATATAGGATGCATGATTTACAAATTGAGTCAACTATACATAATAAGGTACCTTTTAAAAATTGACACATTTAAATAACACCATGATAGCAAAGATAGGTGTTTACAATATTTTACCTTGGATATTTATAGTAGTACTAGTGGACGCCCGCAGCTTCGCTCGCTTAGTATTAGACCCATTAACGACGTCTGCCTGCGTTCGGGTTGCTCACTTGACTTCAAAAACGGCAAAGTTTCATACTAACTTTGCACCCCCGTTTTA
>DWTT01000900.1:0-13272 GCA_018250895.1 Carterocephalus mandan
AAGTTAGTTATTAAAGATACTCCATACTGAACGCACGCATGTTCTTATTATAACTCCCCGATCCCCGCCTCACCGCACAGTAACAAATAATATAAAAGAAATCGCAGTAAGAAATGAGTTTGAAATAATTTTATGGTTTACAAAAAACATTTATTTCATATCGATTGTCAAACCTACTGCGTTTTTGAGTTCACTTAACTTATTAATAATAATAATAATATAAGCCTTTATTCGGGCCAAACATATCTTATTACCAATTCGCAAAAGTGATATTACGAATTGGTGAAATTGGATACCACCACCATGAAAGTAAATTAATTAGAACTCTCCTTAGTCGTAAAGCGTATCGTATTTCTCCATAGTCGTAAGCCTTATCTAAATTTCTAACGTGTTTGGTAAGCTTTCGTTTGATCTGATGCTATTAGCAGTTTAGCAGTCATATTTAACGTTCCTTAATAAAATCTGTACTTATATTTGTAAGTAAGTAAGTTGTATAAGTTGTAGGTACTAGAACGACCGCGCCCGTCGTTGCTTAACTCAACGCTAGTGGCAAAATTTTCCCGTGCTTCGGAGGGCACGTTAATCCGTCGGTCCCGGTTGTTTTCAATGGTGAACACAGTCGTTAAGCCTTATCGACGACCTTCGGGTGGCTTGAGAACATTCGACACTGGGTTGGCCACTAACCTTCACCAATCCGCATTGGAGCAGCGTGGTGGAGTATGCTCTAAACCTCTCGCAGCGTGTGTCTGTGGGGGAGACTCGTGCCCAGCCTTAACGTCGTGAAGCTAAGTTGTATAAGTCTTTCAATGTTAAAGCAGGTAAAATTGTATTGCTTAAAACGCACATAACATGTCATTGTTTTTGAATCCAGACACATTCAAGTGTCGGCTAATTATCAGCCACTTGGCAATCTATTCCGCCACGAGTACCGAACTGAACAGGCAATACACGTAAACAACTAATTGGTCCCATCAAATTCGGAAGCACTTAAACGCTAATTGCGCAAGACCATTCCGATACAAAATTAACAGAGGCCGGGGTATCACTTAAGCAAATCGAATTCCACCCCGCGACCGCCGTGTAATTGCCGGGTTCGTGTACTCAGCACAGTGACAACACGCAAATGGGCTGCTTAAACTTAAGAGTACGCATACCGCTACACAATCGCTGCTAAAATTGATGACCACCATCACAACCCTTTCTTTGTCCCACTGTTAGGTACGGGTCTGCTCTCAGAATGGGCAGGATTAGGCTTTTGTCCACGCTGGCCAAGTGCGGATTGGCAGACTTCACATGCCTTCGAGAACATTATGAACAACTCTCAAGCATGCAGGTGTGTCCTTCACCGTTACAGCAGGTTACATTTAATTTCTTAAATCGCAGATAACTTAGAAAAGTCGTTGGTGCGTGCCGCTTGGCCACTGGGCTGATTTGATAATGCTCCTGGGAAAATTGATGACACGTTTGAGGAATTTCGCTTTTACCAGCTGAATGCAAGTGCTGTGGAACAGCATAATTTTCACAGAATGCGTTTTACTGTGGCCGATATCACAAAAAAATTTAAATAATTAAAGTAAATATCGTGCGTTGATTCGGAACCCTAAGAGGTGCGAGCCCGACTCGCGTCGCGCTTTTATTTTAGCTTGAAATGCCCGGTAGTATCTCTGAGTCTGAATTTGTGCCTGGTGTATAGCAATAGGCTCCCCACTTATTACATGGGACCTAAACATACTTGTAACTGTCCCCTTCGGGTAAATAAAGGCGAAATGTTATGCAATGTCGAGGAAAATAAAATTTTATTTATTTATTGTTTATTATACCTATTCCGTAACATTAGTTCCTACTCGTAGTTGCCATAGAATAATTCCGTAACATTAATCTCGTTAGATTAATAAACGGAAATTTGGTTGTATTTATTATTTAGAAACATTAATTAATGTATACAATGGTCGCGGTACCGCCGCCACAAATAACGATTTGGATGGAAACACACGGTTTAGGGCTCGGTACGTTTTCGCTATCACTCTACTGTAATTATATCAGTTATTAGTATATTTATTGTCAATAACAGGTAAGTACACAATAGAGATGTTAATTTTTAAAATATTTGGCACTGTGTTAATTACCTCAAGGGTGTACAATATTAAAAGAATTATTATATTTTATTAACCTAAGTATATTAATTTGTTTATACAAGTCTTATTTCATTATAATAAATAATGAATACTAAGTCACCTAATTACACAATCCAAGTAATAAAATCGTTTACCGAGATTATTCATCTATATATCAGACTATTTATAACCACTACGTGACAAACGCACAAACGCCTCCCATGACCGACTCAACTCCGATCCAGTGCCCTCTTAATTGAGCGCCGTCTTTTTCAAATCGTCTGTCCATCTTGTTGGTGATTTATCCACGTATGATCTTTTTAAATACTAGATTATAAAGCGACGCGTTCATAAGCGAAATCATATGTCGTATGTACACGAGCAGTTAGCAATTTGTATAACGTCTGCTGACTCGAAAAATGGCTTCAAAAAGAACATTCACAAAAGGCAGACAAGCCTATTCTTCAGCTAATATCAGATCAGACACGAATTTTCATACAGAGTTACATTTGGCTTGTTAGTCTACGTGATGTAAGACAGCTGTGTCTAATAGGTAAGTACGGCCCTTACTCAACAATTCAGCTCTGCCAATGGATTATACATAGTGGATATAACAGTTAGGCATTATTACAAGAGACAAATAACCGTCACAGGAATTTAGTATCAATAACTGAGACGAGGCTGGCGCCAAAAAATCATAACTGGTATATGGACGTTTATCGATATCAATGATTGCTGGCTGATGGAAAAATAATGTGTTTTAATTAATGCCGTGGGCGTGATTACGAGGGCGTGGAATGATTACATAGAAATATGAAAGGTTGCAATTAATGGTAAGCTATTGGAATAATTTTATCACTCGCAGTAATTTGTTTCTATTGACACATAGCCACAATGCGTTAAATTACGTTTATTTCAATTATATCTATGTAGATAATAACCTTCAAGTCCATCCAATTTGAAAGAGCGTTTTGAATATCTGGGGTCTACTCATGATCGCCCCCTTCGGTCCAAAAACAGCCTTGCTCTTGTTCTGTCCACTCAACTTTCTTCTACCAGATGATATCTTCCTACTATCTCCTTTCTATGAAACTTTGGAATTCCTTGCCTCTATCCATCAGATGTGCCTCATCCTTGCATTTCTTTAAAATCCAAATAAAATCTTATTATTTGTCCTTATACATTTTTGTCTTGTTTTTGTTCTTGTTGTTGTTCTATATGTCTATGTTCTATTTAATTATATTGTTCTTTATTCTATACGGCAATTTTTTGTCGATTCAGTATTATGTTGGTGTTTGTAATTATTGTTATCCGTTTATTTGTCATTGTTTGTGCACCCTACCGTTTTATTTTATACTTGTATCCTCTCTTGTTTGCCAGGATGTCTGGAAGAAATTACTCAAAGCAATAAGACACAGACACAAAAGATTTTTTTCTTTATTGTTTTCTCTTCTGGTGCAATAAATTATATTGTATTGTATTAAAATGATTAAAATTGGAACAGTAAAATGTATCGTGGCAATTTATTTATCATTTAAGGTAAAGCCTTCTTATCGCCCTTCAAAATTTACACATCTACTCGCTGGATGTATTTCTCAAACTCGATTTGATTAAGATAAATTTTTTGACAATAACACTTTTTTTAGTTTTAATTTGAACCACATTTCGATCGATTACGTAAATCTATTGGGGTTGAGTCGTAACACGTAATACTCGTACGAATAATAAGCAGATTATTTAGCAACTGGCCTAATATCTAACAACCGTCCAAAACAAGAACTTGCACATACAAATCACAATGAACCGAATTATTACTATAATCGGTGCACACTACTCGTACTTCAGCTCGCCGCGCTTCCCGCGCTGTCGCAGTGCAATACATAAAAATTCCTGGAGTTGCTTTTTGTTGTATAATAATGAAGTAATGTGTATAATAATTATACCGTAAAAATTTTTTTTTTTAAAATGCTTTTTAAAACTTTTTTTTATTTTCATGCATTGTCATCGGAACCAAATATGTGTGCCAAATTTCAGCACGATAGCTTCAGTGGAAGTGGGTGAAATATTATATGCAAGATTCCAGGACATACTTACATACTTAGATACATACGTGAAGTTAAATAAAAGCTTTTAAAAATCAGAACATAAAATTCTCTAGGTAAAAGATAATTTTCCTGGATCAGTTTTTAAAACTAATTTACAATGACCCATGACATTCTCAATTGAAAAATATTCAAATCCTATTACCCTTATCATTTTCTGGAAATCCTTTCTATGTATATTATTCAACGCTCAAGTTTCGAGAAGCGAATGAGACAGCTCCCCGAAGTATTCCGTTCATTAAATTTGGAACTTCTGAGAGCAAAGTTACATTTGTACAAATTCATTTAGGAGATATCGCTATTGCCACTTACACTCATTACGGGGCGGTAAGTGATTAAATCTAGTAACTGAGACTTTGAGACTTTTGAACCTGTAGCGTTGTACAGATTTTCGGTGAGGCGCACACTCCCGAATACTCAGCTATCACTAATTGACTCCCAAAAGGAAACTTTCTAATGAAAATAAGATACTCATGGATGTGGAGTTTTTGATACTTGCAAAGTTTATTGATAATGAGTGACTCATCACCCAGCGCATGACTCTTCATCAGAATTCAAATTTGTATCTGTAACTAAAATTCAATATAGGCAAGCACCAATGACTTGTGTGCTATTTAAGAAATTTAATGTCACCTGATATGATGGTGAAGGAAACATTGCGAGGAAACCTGCATTGCTAAAGAGTTATCCATAATGTTCTCGAACGCATGTGAAGTCCATACATCCACACTTGGCCAGCCTGGTAGACCCGAGCCCAACAATGGGACAAATAAAGGATTGTGGTGGTGGTGGAACAGCAGATGAACGCAATAGACGATTCTTCGCTAAATTAAAAAAATATGATTATGTATATGTAAAATCCATAGATTTAGTACTCTATACTAGAGTATTATAGTAGTAGTATTATATCTATTGTAAAATCATTTGGTATTTTGATTTTCGAACACGATTTAGTGTTTGCTTTTCCAGATAAAGGACAAATTAAGCGCTACGCGCGATTTGCGCAGCTTTTTTAATAGTACCTAAATCCTCTCACAATATCTGGCTCGTCTCTCTCGCTATATCAGGCTTTATCGCTTATTTATCACGTTTCATGTAATGTGTCAAATAAAGTGTGATAGATGTGAATTGAAATGTACGCGACATACCAATCATTTCAGCAGCTCTACAATTTTATTTCGGCGTGCACGTTGGCATACTTGATTGTAACGCTAAGTATAGCTAGATTTTGATTATCTTCTCTTTTTCCCTTCTTGCCTGCCGTCGAAAAGGGCTGTACTTTTATTATTTTTAACCGTCCTTTTATGGGAGCGGTAGTAGTAAAGTTCTGAACTAAAAACAATTTATCCCGGGCGGTGCTCCGGGTAAAGTATAAAGCAAGCGGGTAAACGATAAGGCATTGTTTCACATTTCGCATCATCGCAAAGCAAAAAATATGTAGCACCTCACTCAACATGGACATGCGAGCACAAAATAAGGTTTCTATTAGGCAGATTCAATTTACCCCAATCGTTCGCCCATCGAGGGAAATGAATTCGTTACTTTCACCGAATTGCCACTTTGTGCCCACCCTCCTCCGTCTGGTGCCGGTCAGCTAAATTGTATGGCATTGTAATTGGGCGTAAGTGGAACGTGGCAGATCGTATCTTTGGGAATGAAGTTGTGCAATAGGGTTAAGAGGTGTGGACCCCTGTGTTTGATCGGAGCTAAACCACAGCTAAGTATTCGTTCACGCAGTCGGCCATCGGACACGTCTACAGAGCGAACGTTAGGGGTTCGCGGGGCGGGGGAATGTCGTACCGGACTACCAAACACTCGTTGGTTCTAGCAGGTTGAGTGTCACATTTGATTGACGCATTTTACTGACATCGTGACATCCCTGAGGAAATGTCAGGATTTCACGAGACTTCAAAGTTATCCTGTCTGGTCTGTTGAGTTATCCTGTGTTTGATCGGAGTTAATAGTATTCTCTAATGACAGTTCATAGTTAATATCAGAGTTGGATATAGTAAGAATTATGTCCATTATTTTGATGTATTAAGAGCTTTTTCTCTGTCCGCATATACATGCACCCGATCAGCTAAATTATATTGAATTGTAATTTGGCGTAAGTGGAACACTGCAGATCTAATCTTTTCGAATGAATTTGTGCCATAGAAGAGAATGGCTCGCCTGAATACAGAATTTAATTGAGTAGAATGTATGTTACTAATAAAATTGTCTAAGCATAATTATTCCCAACTCAACATACAATTACAACTATCGTAAAGTATCTATGTATGTAAATGTGCCAGTGCCAGAAAATAATGAGTTATCCTGAAATACGAGTAAAACATATCAGTATGTACCTAATACCAATTTAAAACAAATGCGAAATAGAAACCGCACCCCACATCTGGTGATTTACCTTTCCAACCTTCGCGAATAGTACTAGTAACTTGATAACACCCTCCTGTGCAAACAAGACATTCTATAAAACAGCATTGACAATGAATAATCAGCTCTATCAGCGAGTATTAAAATGCATGTTTGACTGTATGCATGCGTGTGGTTATGCCGTTTAGGATGTCCTGTTTAATGTAGCGTGCGACACGCAAACTGAACTGCATAGACGAATGATCGCATCGTTGTGATGTCGGCCAATATCGATTTAGCGATTAAACATAATACGAATTTATGCATTGGCATTCAATAACATCTTTTCAAAGCCGTTTGTCTGGTGTGTCTTATGTGACAACTGAGAATATAGTAACAAAGTATCGTTAATCACAAATCATAATATCATACTTATTGAGTATCTTGTTTAGTTGGTGTAAATTATACAGTCAGGTATCGTTGAATAGGTATTTAAAATCAGTTGATGGGCCCGTTGGCGCAATCGGCAGTGACCCTGTTACGCCAGGGGTCGTGGTACGAATCACACTCAGGACAAACATTCGTGTGACAACAACACTTGAGTTTGCTCTGTCTCTGGATGTTAATAGTATCTATTTAAGTATGAATTTAAAAATATCTATGTATGTATATCAGTCTCTGACACCCACAGCACGAGTGTGAGAATGTCCATGATATTTATTATTTATTTTAAGGTAGGTTTAACAACCATTCCTTTTCCTACCTATTTCATTTGTTTTGCATTCGGGTTTATGTTTTTTTTCTTATTTTAACAATGTAACTTGTTCGTTTTTATTAAGTCGCAATTTACTAAGTATATCTATAAAAATTCATTACATACTCGTACCTACGTACCTACTTCAGTTTCCAAATCCCATGTTGAAATGTCGAGTAAGCCCTGACATTTTACTACCTCATTTTTTCCAATTAGACATCACTGCACAGCACTTGGTTTCTATGCCGCTCGGCTAATTGGGTAAAAAGAAGGACATCCTGTGGCTCCATTGCTTTTTTTGTTCCATTCCAATTCTTCATATTTGGCTCTCACGTTGTGTGGAATTGTGTTGTATCGAACCGATACTTTACCTAACAGGTGATATTACCTTCTTTTTAGGTACTGGCGTTATTCCGGATTTTAATTTGTAGGTTACTTAAATTCGATTCTTCGTTAAACTTGAAGTTTCTCATGATATGATTGTTTCCTTACGGGGCTTACCTAGGTGATGATGTAGATACTTAAAGGCCAATTGAATCATCAATAAGCGACAAGTAAAATAAAATTGAACGTAATTTAAACCAAGTTTACATATCATCACGCTTGTATTTCCCGGATGGGGTACCACACGCAGAAGCACCTACACTTTTCACCAATTGTGTTTAGGTTTCATGTAACAGGTGGTGAGCCTATTGCCATACACCGCTGCATCGAGCACAAATTCAGGCTCCGAGCTGCCGCTTTGTGCTCGTGATTTTGCACTAGTTTTGCACAATTTTTGCACAGTTTTTGCACAATTTTTGCACAATTTTTGAACAATTTTGCACAATTTTTGCACAATTTTTGCACAATAAAAATGGTAATTGTCGAAACTGACGAGTATCGCTGATTTATCACTACCAGTTTAATCATTGGACACATCCCTAATTTTCAATTTTCCTAATTAGCTTGTATAAGTAGTGCTCTCCCCCGTTTGTAAATCCCATCAACCTAAATCACTTGAGAACCACCACAACAAGCTGAGAACATCATTATAATAATACAAATGTCGCGTGAACACATCTCTGTACAAAAGAGCTCACAAGAGCACAGCTTCGAGCCGATTGCAAGAGCACTCATCCCCGAGGAACTAACAACGGGACAAAAACGCTAAATGGAAGGGTTAAGCCCATTGTAAAGCCCTCAGTGCCCCAATGCCAGTCGCATTAGTTGACGAGTTTTTTAATTACACAACGAAGTGGGTAGCGAGCGGGTGAGGCTACTCACTGGTTTCTGTGAACTGTCTGACTATGTAAATAGGAGCAAAATAAGAAATAATATAAACACAGACAATCACCTTTATTTATGTTTCTTACCGCGATTATTTATTCATAAATAATTATAAAAATAAATATCATGGACACTCTCACACGACCATCTGACCCCAAACTAGGCGCGAGCAGTATATGGGTGTCAGAGACTGTTTGGGTGTCAGAGAGTTGATATACAAATACATACATATATACTTTTAAATATATACTTTAATCGATGACAGCCCAGTGGCTACTGAACTCGCCTCTCACTCGAGCGGTCTGGGTTCAAACCCAAGCGGTAGGTAGGTACGCACCAATAAATTTAATAAATTAAATGTCACTTGATGTAACGGTAAAGGACACATCGTGACGAAACCTTATGCCTGAGAGTTTTTCATAATGTTTTCGAAGGCATGTGAAGTCTGCCAATCCGCATTTGGCCAGCGTGGTGGACTAAGGCCTAATCCCTCCCATTCTGAGAGCAGAACCGTGCCCACCAGTGGGAAAAAGAATGGGTTGTGATGTGGTGTGGTGATATAGTACTTAAATAGATAATATTAACATATACATATCCAATACGGAACGCCTACGGTTTGTATCTTAGAGTAGCCTTTTAATATCAATGAAATATGGAAACACCTCTCCCTAAACACTTCAGAATTGTCATATCCGTTTGCAACTTGGCTTACATAAAATCACTAGTTATCTCTTAGGGTGCAAGCCTTGAGTGGCATGCTGTTCATTACAGTGACAATGGCCCTTGGCCTATGCCCGTTGCATCACCACTAAACAATCACCGGCTCTAGTGGACACTGGAGATGTCCCCTGCAGTCTTGGCGCAAACAAGACATCCATACCCTGATGATATTCAACCTTAAATACTCTGCGTTGAGGTCGATTTCACGTTACACGTTGCTTTGGTTGTCTTTTTGGTGGACACTGACAAGTCGTATATTTGTGACTGTATTGTGGACTCTATTAAGACAACAGTTAGGTCTGCATCTCCTTGTGAGCAGTTGATAGTAAATTAGGGATTCTTATAGCTCTCGTTGGACACCTCATTACATTATCAAATAACTTATAGGCTTTTGCTTAAAATAGGTGGAGTTAAAGTATTGGTAGTCCGGTCCCTCAGACTCATAAATTATGTCTGCCATGTCAGTTTGCTGGTCCGTCGCTGCGTGATTTGCGTGGGAAGGAGTAACAAGAATGTAAATAATCAAACATTTTTTTAACTTTTAAATCGGTCCCCGATGCAGTTCTAAACGACGAACCTTATGCTTACCATCAATAATGCTACAATCCATGTCCATTCATTTACTTACTGCTAAACATTGATAACTCCTTAAAAATAGGATATTAACTGTTAGGACATCACGCTTGGCCAAGACACGAGTCCGCATCAGGAGTACATGGTACACATAAAGACTCTTTCTAATAAACCTGGATTGTTTCCAATCGTGCGAGATTCTCCCTTAAGGTATGTATTGAAAGAGGTAAGTAAGAATTAGGCAGCACATTAGGGGCTTATTAGTATTCTCCCTAAAGGGCAACAGTACTGGGTAAGGTTTATTTAAATCGTGAGTAAAACCATGAATCGACAGGTTAGCTGAACCAATCAGACGACTTATGGAGATAACAAAACAATACTTTGGGCGTTTTTAGACTAAAACCCTGAACCTGGTTTTAGTGTTATAAAGGTATAAAGGTTATAAAGGTAAAAATGGTATCTCCACGCAGCAGGAAGAGTGCATTGGCTGGCACGGGCGATAGCCGCGCGTCGGTGCCCACGCAAGGCCAATGTACACTGCACTGTGACCTGTGTAGGGTGGTACTGGATGAGACAATAACGTTTAAGCTACAACCCTCAAGCGTCTCACTGTTAGACCACAGCTAGCGTACTTTTGAGGTACGTTTTTTTGTTTGTTTAAACACGCTAATCTCTGGAAGTACCCCTTTTGTACAAGATAGCTACATTAATAAGCAATAGTTTAAGCTATCTAGTGTAGGGACCCGGATAAATAAAATACGCCTTTGATCACTCAATAGGTGGAGTAGGTAATGCGTCCCGCGCACGTCCGAACTTGCTCACAGCTAGCGCGTAGACCCCGGACCCACATACACTACATCTAGAACTAGGCTTAACTTCTCAGCTTGCTCTAAATATTGATATTTGTTAAGCAAATCGGAAGGGTAAGCGCTCCTAAAAATCCTTAAACCGCATGCGCCCTTATACTGCTATGTCATGTTACGGTTATTACAATGTTATCACAATTAGGTATTGAAGAAAAAATATCCAATCTAAGGACCTTAAATAGACCTACACTGACCTACAGTTAGGGAAACTCATACCGGTACCGAACCATCACAAATTTTAATAAAATAGTAGCAAAGTATCTCATCCAGTTATTTTATCTCCTCAAAACCCTCAACATATAACGTTCTCTACAGAGAAAAGGGTGAATGAATTAAAACTCGGGGTCGCGTCGAATTTGTAATGTTGACTATGTAGGATGCATGCTTGAGAAAAGGAGCTGAACGTTATTTTGTGAATATGAATATGAATAGTAACTGTGTAGATGTGAATGTGAATAGTAACAGGATTTAACTACTCAAGACTCATGCCAATAAACGAATCTCTACAATAATTTGAATAATTGGAATTAACCTGTTCGCAAATTTAACTTTAATTGTAAAATATGTTTCAAGCAAGCATTCTTTTTCAGTATGCAATATGTTTGTCTCAACACATTAAATATAAGTTATGAACCACTGCTTGAATAATTCAGGTATCGAATTCCCCCAAAGCCTCTCCATTATCCATTTTCATAGAAAAGCTCTATTCTTATCCTGTTTTCAAAGCGGCACCCTCACAACAAATTAAATGAGCTTATTGTGTATATGGCGCCGTATAGAGTACGTTTCGTTTAGGCTGGCGCAAGCGTCAGGAAACCTGATTCTGTTTCCCGGTCAGGTTTTTATAGAGCTTACATGCAGTCAGCGGTAGCGGCCCATTGGCTTACGAACTCGAGGGGGTGTGAGTTCAAATACAAGCGACACGCATCAATGACTTTTCTCAGTTATGTGCAATTAAAGAAATGCAATGTTACCGCTATCAATCCACATTGGAGCACGTGGTGGTGTATGCTCTAGACCTCCCGCAGCTGTGTTTGTAGGGGAGAGCCCTGCCCAATAGTGGGACGCCTATGGGTTGTAGAATAGCTCAAAGGAGCTGCTGCTGCAACCAATAGACGTAGGAAGCAATAATTTTTGAATTAAGAAACATGAACGTATCGTTGACTTGATTTGCTAATCGCTTCTTACACCAAAATGTCAAACATTGTCTTTTTAGTTTTGAATTTATAATATTTTTGTTCCTATGCACCACGTGCTCAACTCGTAATTATGATAATAATAAACTGAACAGTTGAGATAAACTGTGATCAATAACACTTAACATAGTAAGCATTGTTTAGTTGAGCGCGAAAACCTGATCTTACAGCGCGTCAGAATAGTCGGATGCTTACGTTCAGCCTAAAAAGAAAAATGGCCGGACCACCGTCCGCATTTGAATTTTATAAGATTGGATAATAAATGGGCGAGGTGTGGCTTTGAATGCATATACCGTTGCGGTTGTCTAAAAATATAACTATTATACGGTCTTCCGGTTTTAAGGCTGGCAGGCTTGTCAGCATTTTGAATGTTATGGCGCATTTAGTTAGTATTTTACTAACTAATCAAATCAGTATTTTGGCGCGCGTTTGTGTTTACTGCAGGTGTTATGTTATCTGTGATTGTCAGTTTCTGAGCCTACTTACTATGATTGCGTTCTGTTTGGTTTACCTCCAAGCGTATTAGTGGAGTGATATTGTTGTAAGGTTATTTAGTTTAACCTTATATAATTAGTTTACCAATACACTACGTAAAAAATTATCAATGAATTATGTGGTGCACTGGTGCGCGTAAATACCTTACTCTTGAATAGCAATTAAACCGATTGCATAATATTTTCAGCACATAATGTTATACAAGTTGATAAGCAACCCGAACTCAGTGGTGAAAAACTTACTTCGACTGTTTTCCTTGGAATCACCATTGATTCGAAGTTGCAGTGAAGACCCCATTTCTGTCGATTGGCGGGTAGACTAAGTTCTGCAGCTTACGCGGTTAAAAGGATACGCTGCTTAGCGGATGTTGATACCGTTAGTTTAGTCTATTTCAGTAACTTTCACAGTGTAATGTCTTATGGCATCTTACTCTGGGGTAATGCGGCTGATGGTAATTATAATTTTTATTTTGCACAAAAAGGCTATCCGTTCCATATACAAAATGGGATGTACAGACTCACGTTAGGGTTTTTATAAATAAATAAATTATTACATGCTTTATGTTAATCAATTTAGAATATAATTGTCTCTTCTTCTAGTAGTATTTTTTTTAATTTATAGTACAAACGGACAAACAGACATACGGGCCACCTGATGGTAAGTGGTCACCGTCGCGCGTCGTCTATGGACACGTTGCCTGCCTTGAAAGAAGCGTAAGTTACCTTTTTTTTTGTTTAACGAGTGGGAAACTTTGAAAAGGTACCCGGACGTCGTGGGAGCGACGCCGGGTTATGTGGGACTTTCACCCACTAAAACCCACTCGGTGGC
>DWTT01000901.1:0-13267 GCA_018250895.1 Carterocephalus mandan
TGTTTGTAATGTTTTCACACAAAAACTACTGGACCGATATAAAAAATTCTTTCACCATTAGAAAGCTGCATCTTCACTTCACTTCATTTCACATAGGCTATATATTATTACTAGGTGTAAACGAAACTATTGTTATGTCTTATTCCACGCGAGCGAAGCTGCGGGCGTCCACTGGTACCTAATACATTTAGGGGTCCCCTCTTTGTATATGAACTGAATGTTTTGGATATGCCAGAGGGATGTTGGACATTTTAATCGTATTAAAATAAATCACTTTTCGCGGAGACCAGTTTTGAGGTGTGAAATATGCGCGATTCGTTGCCGAGTTTATAAATAGGTATTTCATTACGAATGCAATAATCGAATCATGTGTAATAACAATTCAAATTTAATTTATTTCGCAAGAATATTTCTATATTTGTTATGATTTGCTAAAAAGTGTATTTGTTGCAACATTACATTCATAGGATTTAACGACCAAAAATATAACTCGGGTAAAAATAACCTTTGGCATATACCAGTAGATAAAACCTTCAGAAATCAATATCAACACCTGATGGTCAGCAAAAATTGCTGCAGAATTGTTATTAGTTCAGAATAACGCATCATATTTTAAACATAATTATTATCATCAATATTAATTTACTTACAAACAGACAAAGGGACCATGAGGTCAGTGGTTTCAATTGAAAAGCTCAAAATGTCAATCAAAAACGTTTCACCTTGAAAATGTACCGTTATGCGTTCGTACGGGTATTTGTGTTAATTCCTTTTTGGCGTTTGACCGATTTACTCATGGTTTTTTTATTGACCGATTTGTTCATGGTTTTTGATTTGTTGCGAACAAATGGAAAACTCAATCGACTGTATTACGTGTAATGTATCGAGTTCAATCGATTACGACACGGAAACGTAACACGAAACGGAGTTACGCGTTGCACTTGTTGAGCTGCGAACTCGTATACCTATTACACGTTATATGTATCTTACGTTATTTGTTATTTTGCTTTATTTAAACTATGAATACCTTGAATGTATTCTTTCTTAGTAGGTGGTAGTGTAGGTGATAGTATGTACTGATGCCCACAAGTCTCATGATTTTCTTAGATAATTTTTAACTAAATCGCTCGGACAGGCTATCCTATCAGTCTACCCGATGGCTGCATAAAACATCTGAGTAATATTAGGTCCGGAAGCATTCTGTTTGAGCTATCTTCGAACTTCCGTATTATACTAGCCGTGGAAAGATTACACGCACATGTTTCCTTCTGTAGGAGGAACTAAAAGCACTCTCCCATTTTAAAAAGGAAATAATATTATCAAGATGTGATTTTTACTTAACAGTACCTAGATTAACGATACCATAAAAAAACTCATATTGCAACTTCTACTTTCACTCATGCTATAATATTTTTTTACATTTGTTGTCTCTATAAAATGCAATTTTTAGGTGCTCACTTATGATCTTATGACTAGTGGACGCTATCAGCTTCTTCCAAGCCCGCAGGTTCTTCGCTCTTTATTTTAAGACATGTATTTTTTTGCTGCATTCCAAGCTTGCCGTGAGGTAATCGGACTGGTAGTTCCAAAGGTTAGGACGTTCAAATAAACAAAAAAAAACTCCCGCATTATTAATACATTATTAGTAAAGATACTAAAAAGCTTTCTTAGTAAAATCAAAGCAAGCTTTGCAATATCCATTTACGTTTGATGTTTTGTATGCTACGTTCCTTATTAGATCCAGCTTTGTGTTAGTGTTGGGAAATGTTAGAGGTCATTATCACACCAAAATAAATAACGTGCAAGGTCATGTTCAAACGCTAATATAGCTCTTAAAGGGTTTAAATAGATGCTAAAATTACGTGCGTGTACTTACTAGGTGCGAGCGTTATTCGAACCAGAACAAAGGAGTGTCTCGTTTATCTTGCAGTAACTCGTTAAATGTTTATTTCGGCCGCCCAATATGGCGCTTAGTCCTAATAGTCCTGCCCACACTATTAAATATATTATTATCGCGGCGGATTTTTAATCGGATCACTGGTCGTTTTTAGTGTTTAGCGAAATTTTGTTTCTTTATTTTAACTAGAAGTGATATAATGCTAAAGCTTCCTTATTATATTGCGATGTGGGTGTCCTTTTCTGTATAATTACCAATTATGACTGTATTCGTTTTCGAATTGATGAAGTTCAAACAACTAATAATTACTTTATTTGGTTGTTTGTCTAAACCTTTTTATTCGTATTTCAATGCCATATTTGTAACGGGTTTCTATTAATAAATATTATTGATACACCAAAGTAAACAAATCGTCAGTTTGATGCAAAAACAAATCCACAACCTTGACTTTGGAAGAAGGTACGAGTAGCATTATAAAACTACGTAAATATGTTACATAATCGCATCGAAACAACGTAGGTAATAAATTGGTTGCGTTGATTCGAATAAAATAAAAAGTATTCCATTCCATATATACTTTCTAGGCAGTGAATCGGCCAATCGGTCAACAAGTCGGTCAATCGTCTGGGGTCAGCGAAGCTACGTCGGAGATGAACTTGACATGCTATTTTATGGAGTGTACAGTGATTCGAGACTTGTCTTTTTAGTTTTTTAAAATACCGTAATGAACAATGAACTAGATTCGCTTTTGCATTATGTTGATTCAAAATTTCGTTAACAAACTGGTTGTCAATGTCAGACTTTCTTTAATTTCATGTCATAAATTGTACTTTATAGCATTTTTTTTTTCTATTTTCACATTCTTAATGTATAATAATAATAAATATAAGGACATCGCTCTCACGACCATCTTACCCCAAACTAGGTTGAGCCTGTACTATGGGTGTCAGAGACTGATTATACGAGTACATACGAACACATATATTTTTTAACACATACTTATATAGATAATTTACATCCAGACACTGAATACACACACGTGTTCATCACCCCCTGACGCAGAAGACCGGATCATTACAAAGTATTGCTGTAACTCATATGTCAGATTATCTCAATTAAAATAAGATGAATATCCGTTGATTAGAGACACTAAGCGCATCTGGTTCAAGCTTGACACGAAAATACTGTTTTACAGTTTTATGTAAACGAATAAGTAGCAATTGTTGTCTGTACTGAAAAAAAAACTGGTTAAACCCACATATTTCCGTCATGCTCATGACTTCGACCGAGTCACCGAATACTGTATATACTGGCAATGATGGTCGTGTATTACCATCCACAGAATAGATATTAAATTTTACAAACTCTATACCGTTAGTTTTAAAATTTAATTTATAATATGTAAATGATAACTTACTATGGTACCCAAATGGTAGAACAAAGGCTTTTACCTCGACGGCAAAAAGTGCATTTGTTTCATTTTTTCAAGTTTTTATACAGGCCCATCTGAATCTTTTATGTTTTTAGGAGTAATATTAAAAAAATTTAACGAAATCTTAAAGGACCTTTTCTTATTTTAAAAATCTTTGTGCATGTCAGTCCGTCTATTAATAAATAGTCTATTTAATAGATGGTGAGCATATTGTCATTAAGAAATTAAATTTCACTTGCTATAACGGTGAAGGACACATAGTGAGGAAACCTGGCATGCCTGAGAGTTCTTCATAATGTTCTCGAAGACATGTGAAGTCTGCAAATTCGCACTTGGCCAGCGTGGTGGACTAAGGCCTTATCCCTCCCATTCTGAGAGGAGAACCGTGCCTAACAGTTCCCACTGTTACACATCATTATCATCATCACAAAGAAAGGTTTGTGATGATGATAATGATGATGAGCCTATTGTTATACACCAGGCACAAATCCAAACTCCGAGATGCTACTGGACCTTTCAAGATAGAAAAACCCAATAGTTGTTGTCCGACCTGAGGATAGAACCCAGGATCAGACATTTATTTAACAAGACCAAAGCCGGCAATATTTGAAGCTTAGATTTTTAAATTCCAAATAGGTTTTATTTGGTTGGATCCTTCATAAAACGTCAATTTATCATGATCTAATGTGGCTAATCTAATGTCTAGTAGAAGAAATTAATTTGTTTTCTTGTTCCAGCTTGATTTATGAGCCTCATTGCATCCGGTAGCTTGTGGCAAGGTCACACATTGGACGTTTGTGTTTGTAATACACTTTTCCTTCTTTTGGTATTGTTTTGTAGACATATTTAAAATCTGATTAGTATATTGACTACATAGATATGCGAATGTTAGGAGTGTATTTTATAAAATTATGAAAATGCAAGGATGTATGTAAAGATTCACGTTTTTTTTTCAGTGTAATGCAATTTTTATATTCATTTATGCGCCAACTTATTGTGTTTCTTAAAATAAGTCTTTTCTAGCAATGGTCACGTTACCCACCGTCCAATTGAACGGCACAACCAATTGTCCAGTCGTAAAGGCTTTTTAAAAATCTTTACTACGGCACAACCAGTACAGTCGGGGAAACGCTCCCGCAAAATCTTGACCCACGTTGGTGTAAAAATTGACTTTACAGATGTCCATTGACTTATACATTGCATCGATGACTCCGAGGTGCGTTGGTTAGTGACTCCAGATTGCCGAGTTCTTGGGTTCTAATCCTGGCCGGGGCAATTGGCAATGTCATTACATTGTGTATGTAAATATTTATTTATTTACAAGTGAACAATACGCTTACAGTTAATACCAGTTGTATATGTGAACAAATACTTACCGTACACTAAAGTAAAATGATTTATTTAGTAAAGAAATTTTAAGTTAAATAAATATCAAGGAAGAAAAGAGTAAGTTCTAAAAGTTATGCTCAATATTGCTGCCTGTGGTTACAGTTTCTAATACAGTTTCTAATACTTTTTTGAAGTTATTTAAAGAGCACGCAAACAGGTCGAGGTCAGGGGCTTGGGCACATATTCTATTAAGTAGCATTAAGCTTCTGGATAGAGTGCAAGGAGCGAGGCTGGCGAGGGCGAAAACTCGTTGGCGGTTTGTCATATTGGAAAGTTATCTGTGGTCATATCATACTCATACTCATGTCACATATTGAGTTTTGTTCTTTATAATCTTGGGTGTGAGCAGGGGAGCGTTTATTTCGTTTTGCATTCAACATTGTTTGCAATACAAAACATTCATTTGAAGTTCACGCAGTCATCGTTCAACGTCCATACTTGGATGCGCACCGCCGCGCCGCGCTCTCGCCCTGAACTTGACTGTTCTTTCGAATGGGCCGCGTAAAGGAAAAATATTTTTTTTGCAGAAAAATAAACCTAAACTTAAAACTTCAAATTTACCAGTGAAGAGACCTAAACTTTACAGGTGATGTCATATAATATAAAAAATCGATATCTATTTTCTATTAATTTAGTACCTGACTGAAATGACGTATTATCGCAATAAGTTTTCAGATAGAGCTATCACGAACTATCAAGCCTGGCTCTAGTCTTACATATGACGTAATAATTTGCAAGGGTTATTTTTACAAGCATAATGATGAATAACGGCACGGCGTCGGCTCGTCGCGATTTTTCGGTCGCTCGCCAACAACCCCCCGATAGATAATGACCATGTGCAAGCTGTTCACATTTACGTTTCACGCATACGCGTGTAAGCGTGGTATGCATGAACATTGTAATAGATTAAACACACATTCCCGCAGTAGGCTGAGACCTGTGCAGGAAAACGATTATGAATAAACATTCATGATCCGAACACAAATATGTGCCCCGGCCGTGATTCGAACCCAAGACCCGCAGTTTAGCAGTCCCGCGCCACGGAGGCGTCCATATAAGTTTTTAAGTCGTAGTTATAGACGCAATTTGCATTCGTCATTCAACATCCATACCATATCGGATTCTCGCCGCATCGCCGCGCGCGCCCTGAACTTGACCGTCCGTTCGGATGGCCCGCGCCGCGCCGACAACACCGACCGACCTCTAAACCACGATCGCTGCGATTTCGCGACGAGCCTTAATGATGGGTTGCGTGACTTACGCGCATCGGACGCTGGCCGCATAGGGGCTCTCGTTTTGAACCGCTCGCGTGACTCGTTCGATTGCTCGATTGCGACTCGTATTCGTCAAATAATATACGTACTGTAATTTTTTTTTTTTCAAAAGCTTTATATAACTTTTTTTTATTTTCGTGCATTGTCATCGGAACCAAATATGTCTGCCGAATTTCAGCTCGATAGCTTCAATGGAAGTGGGTGAAATATTGATTGCAAGATTACAGAACATAAATACATACGAGTGAAGTTAAATAAAAGCTTTTAAAAGCATTACTGTACTACTTATTAGTCTATATCTTTGCCCGTCAATCGAGTGTTTAATACTACTTGTAACATTGTAGTGATTTAAAATTACGGAATTTCCACAATCGATCGAGATAAAAGAGTCGCAGTCGAGCGATTATGTCACGCGAGCGTTTCAAAATAGAGTCCCTAGTTACCGTTTTAATTTGTTTTTTCCTAGTCTGAAAATAACAAGAACGTCGAGAACACTTAGCCATTACAAATACGACTATGAAAAATGTACTGTGCACTCGATAAACCAGAGGTTTCTGAATTAAAACATGATGGTTTCAATTTTGGCTACAAAGTACATATATTGATTGTCAATAGTTATTCAGATCATTACCATCGCGGTCACATCCATAACAAAATGACGTAGTACTCGTAGCTCGTAGATAGATTGACATACTAGAGACTAGGCACAAGAAATGGTTGTTAATATTTAGAGGTACGAAGTGTTTTCGATCATAACAACATATTGGATACTGAATGATTGTATTAATATCTATAACTAAGTTTTTCAATAGTTATTTTATTATCATTACCATGTTTTATAGAATCGGTTAACAAGATTGTTACAAAAACTTGCTTACGAATATTATAATTTTTTTCACTTTGTTCACTTTGTACAATAACGTTTTCTCGACTCATACATAATTCGTTTGTTGTAACATTGGCAGGTGAGGAAAACGGGGGACGGAAAGAAGGAAACTAGGAAGTGATGTACCAAATTCTTGAAGGACGATAACATGCCGAAGGAAGGCCACCGATGGGGGTTTATTCTACACTCGCAGCTTGTACGTAGCACGTAGTCCTAAGAGGATGTTCCGTGTATATATGACCGTGAATGAATGAGGACTAAGGATAATTTTATTATTGGACTGCAACTCGAGGAGGATAGACATTTGCCGTTCTTAGTTTAGTCTTAGCTCTCTATCAATTTTCATTCTCGAACGGGAGTGCACAAACGAGCTATTAATGCTTGCATCAGTCCACTGATGAACATTTCTTTTTTCTTTTTCTTCGCTTTTCGTTTTTCTAAGCTTTTCTCACCCAGGTCGCCGTACGTACATTTTAGCTATTTTTCAGTAGAAGTTATTCAGGACTCTAGCTTAGCAGTTATATCTGTTTGTTCGTTCTTATTCACGCGACAAAGTTCTTGCTTTCGATTGACTGTCCTCAAGTTCCTTTAGATATAATCTAGAAATCGTGAGCACAGTGAAATTGAATTCGATCAATATATATAATTTGTTCGGTCTGTTTCGTGAAAGCGGTTGTCGATGTCGTGTTGTGGACTTGTTTATCCCGTTTTACACGTTCCTTGGCACTTGTACTCACTTATCTATGATTATAACTTTGAAGTTCACTTATCTTAATATTGCGATTTGTAGTCAGAGATTAATATTGAGCTTGTATTATTCTAGTGGCTTTCAAGTGCCACTGATGACAACACAGATTTATATATAATCTGTGTTGTGAACTAGGTTTAAATACATAGTTAAGAGTAAGTACTCATTGATAATTGTTGACATTTGTCTTTGGTTGCTAGATTAGTTCTACGATACACTTTACTTAAACTGCAAGATTAAAATGTTTTCATTTTTGAGTAATGTATTCTTATTTTTAAATTGTCAGTCCTTCAGATCAAGATCAAATTAAACAAAAACATTTTATGTGAAAGTTTATTAATAATTGAATTGATATTTATTCTGTTGTAATATTTCAATTTGATTTTTAAATCAGTCAATGTTGTAAGATGTAGTGACAGCCATTGCAAATGCACTTGTTTAAAGTAGTTTTTATTTAACGCAGTAAGTGTTGAAATATCTTTCAACATGAGCTATATTTGATATATGAATTTGTATTTTATATACTAAAACTGTTCTTAACACTCACACTTCCACACACTGTAGTTAGTTAGTATTCGTTGCGGGATGGTGGACACACGGAACACATACCCTACCGAACGCTAAAAACTCAGTAGTGTCGCGATACTGCTCTATACTTTGTGTTAGTCGAGGCAGTTTACCCAAGAAGTACGAGTACAAGGCAGAAATTACTGTATAGAGACTTCTACTTTTATTTTCATAGTCTGTACAAGAACTCCTTTCTGAGAATTTCTCCTTAAAGCAATTAGAAATAAATTTTTATGAGGCTAGCGCACTTAACTAAACAGATAGTGTAATGTCGTCATACATTACCTTTAAATGCCACTTCTACATGGAGTAATTTATTATCACCGACCGCGGTAATGACATGAGTTGACGCGACAAGTTGACCTGCCTTGGCATCAGACACTTACTTTGTTAATGAGTAAGCAAACAGTACGGTATTCATATACGTTATTTTATACTAGGTGTTACCCTCGACTTCGCTAGCCATTATCACACTAATATTATAAAGGCGAAAGTTTGTGTGTTTGTATGTCTGTTACGCTCAAACGGATAGACCAATTTTGATAAAATTTGGTATGGAGGTAGCTGAAATTCTGGATTAACATATAGGATACTTTTTATCCTAATACTGTGTTCCCTTGGGATAAACTTTTTTCTGTATAAACTAGAAATTTCATGCGGGCGAAGCCGCGGGCAGTAGCTTGGCTTTGTTATTAATCGCGGCGGTGTTAGGTCAGTGGCTATTATGCTGCTAGGCTTCTCTTTCGAGAATGTTACAATCTCAGCGGTATGACTTATTTAATGTTTTGTTTAAGAAAACAATCTTACCTTAAATTACCTCCATACCTTATGTTCCCGAAGGCATGTCCTTCCCCTCCCCGTGTCTGTGCCGTGTCCCTTTTAATAAGAACATCGTTTAAAAAAATTAAAAGACATGCTTTTGTAGATAACCGAACTAAAATGTAGATTATAATTTTTTTTTTTAAATTATTGTAGGTATTGTCATCGTTGCAGCGCTGTGAGGCTGACTGCCTTTCAAACAATGTTTGGAATTTTCAACGTAATGTAACGTTTTCTTTTCACAACGACAGTGCAAGTTTAGTCGCGGCGTGCTAGGCTGTAAGCAGTCCATGGACATCTACAATCGCGTTATGTTGAATTATAATGTGTCTTGTACCAACACATACCAACCAATACTTACTGTCATCAGAATGAGCGACATTAACGTATTTTTTTACCGATTTTAGCATGAACTTTCTGTTACAGATGAAAAATTAATTTCATTGCGTCATTTGAACAGTTATGCCGGATTCATTTGAACCACCAGGATGAAATGGCATACAATTTTATTAAATGGATTTATTTTTATGTATAATACATTGGTAGGTACATCACGTTGATTTACTGGCCCTGTATAGTTTGAATGAGATACAATTTCAGAGAATTCTCTCTAAATAGTTTCTGGCTCCGAATTTGACAGTAAATGGGCAAATGGTTCTTGTCGTAGGATTTAAAGTAAACAAGATAAATTTAAACATCTAAGGAGGTCTAGCACTCTCGAAATACCGTCAGCCAACGTACGCATTTCCAGTGTCAGAGATTGCAATTGCTGACATTTATTATAATTTGTGTGACACAGATAATTTATCTGTGTTTACTGTTTCTACTTTTAGATTAGCACAGCTAATGTGTGCTATCGACCAACCTCTGACTAGTCATTGACTACTGGTTCTCGTGCATTCCCGAAGGAAGTCTCTTCATCACAACATTAATACTAAGCATGGGTATGGGTCTCGCATCAGAATTGGAAGTGAAGCCACGCACAGTGATTGAGTATTGAGTACATATTTTTTTGTGTTTACAATAAATGTAGCCTGATTTTGATTGCCTACTAAGATCTCGAGTGTACTGACTATACTTATGACTGTTATGAGATTAATAAAAATATTTTAGCTGAATAAGAGCGTATACATACATACATGTTCCGATAGTTCCGTAAATCTAATTCACGCAAGCGAAGCCGCGGGCTCCACTTATATGTCACTTTTCTCAATCATTAGTGTCAGTGCCTATTAGTGACATCATAGATGTTCCGATTGTTCTGTATTGGCCTGAATAATATCTTATCACGCACTGTGAACTCAATTTTAATTCAAAATGTACTTAAGAATTGAAAGCTCGTGCCATACCGACATACTAACGTAACCTTTGGCCAAGCATCAAGGTTGTAGGTGGGCAGGCTAGAAATCACGACGCAAGGACAATCATGCGACTAGACTGTACAAGTAATGATTGTTTTAATAAAAAACGTTATGAAACCACTAGAAATGCATATACGTGACAGTGTACTTTTAACTTCCGAAGGTTTATGTAAGTCGTTGACCCAATGAGGTTATTGAGTGACGATAGAAATCGTGACACGCGACAGTGGTAGAACCGTTTGGTGTACTGTTAAACTGAAGTAACATTGTGTTAGTAAAAGTTAAGGGAAATTTAGAGCTACTCGCTTGAAAAGTAAAATGACAATTGCGCAATAACAATTAAAAACACTCAGACCAATTCAAACAATACATTTCTTTTCTTATCTTAAAACTCCCTATCAGGAATGTTGTATTGTCTTGTCGACCTCACGCCAACTTAAATTCTGGGTCTCTTGTGCATTAATTGTATGAAAACATCAGGAACGCTATGGGGTTCTAAGAGTAAATCGTCTTTTCTGGTAGAAGAAAGGATAGGAGTCCATGCTCTTTCCCTTCGTTTGTATCAACTTTTGTTGTTTGGTTCACCCATACAAAGATTTAAAATTTGCTTCAAATACAGGTAATAGGTATTAAAAGTTTATTACTCTGTGGTAATATTGCAGTTACGATCTATCTCAAGCTCAACCGATCACGTGTGGTAAGCATTGATGATATAATATTTTCGTATGATGGCTACCAGACAACTACATTCAACCGAAAGCAACTGCTTATGTAACGGCTGTATGTTATGATACGGCCTAAAATTTTATAAATTGCTTATATAACTGTACAACTATGTAATTAAGTTTACTGCTTCATTTATTCAAGAACATAGCCTTAATGTATGTGTATTGTAAATTGTGCGCGGGAATATAGTGTACTAACATAGATTATGTAATAGTATCTTACGGGGATTAATTCTATTATGATCTCACTATATGATCGTTACGTAATCCACTTTTAAATCAAACATGTGACAACAAGAGCAAGGAAATACGCAATAATCTCGCTGTGGTAGGGTCAACAAATCGTACTGAGTGGGTCACTTTGAGTCCAGGGCAACAACGATTTGTCGTTGTATTCGTGACTTGAATTGTAAAAGGTAAGCTAACTACAAATGGGATCATGAGTAGATGAAGTACTCGAAGCGTACCGTGGTAGTGCAGTGACGAAAATTATAGAGCTTTTTGTACAATTTGAGCGCTTTTTTGCAGCATTATTTGAATTTATAATTTGGCTGTTCGGTATAACGAGACGTGTCTTACGACCGGACCGGAACGGACCGGACCGTTCCGGACGGTTGTAAGACGTGGTCAAGTGCCTTCTGGAGCACGTAGCATGACTTCAAGGAAGAAGTATTACCTAGATGTTATAGATAAATTGATAGTAAACGTACTCGTAACTATGATTGTAGCTTAATCTTTTTAATGTCGGAACACAATTGTACCTATTTGTATATCAATAGAAATAATCAGGAAATAGAATAGGATCTGGGCTCTGTCTGTGCTATAAATATAAAATTATTATTTCAAATGTCTGTTGGTATGAAATGAACTCACGCCTAATTTGACCTCGAGTACACCTACTGCGAACAATCGAGCACTTCTTAAAGGTCGATGACTCTATTTTATTACAACTTCAATAAATTAGGAAAGTTTCCTTCTGCACAGTTTGAACCGATCACAATATTAATATAATATTATGTTCCTTGCAAAATGAACTACCTACTACTACTACGAAATATTTTTTTCTGATTCTTACTTAAGTTCTATTTAACAAAGATGAACTGAGTGATGTAACCATAGATCGAAGGACAGCGTCATTTTTTGCCTTACAATGTCTGCTGGATGTAGGTATGCCCAGCCTGATTAACACCACTCCAACCCAATCGTCTTTTAAGCCCGGTCTTCCCGGCCGTCAGCAGAGCTGATAGGATAGGGAGTGGATAGGGAGAGCCTATCCACTTGCTCTCCCAGCCGCCTTGGTCAGATCGTTCCGCCGCGCCATCTAGTAGGATGTCGCGTTTAACAGCCGTTTATTCAATTTCTTTAGTCTTCAGATCTGACAACACAACTCTGGAACAGAACGTCGTCCGCATTTGGACGCGCCTCAAAAGAGGAAGGAATGTCAAACATGTTTAGATGTTCGGATAGCCGTAAATTAGTTGACACGGGTAATAAATAAAGCTCTCATCAAATCAATCTCGGTCACCGTTCGCGGATGAGTGAGCAGCAGCAGATGACGCGCCCTGAATAGACGTGAAGGTCGCCTGAACCTCGAACGTACTCCACTACATCTCAGCTACATCTGGGTGTTTATCAGTGGACAACGAAATTGCTTAGTTTCAATGTTTGATGTTCGTTTGTTGTTAATAAATGTCCTCCAGCTGGGTGTTTATCAGTGGACAACGAAATTGCTTAGATTCAATGTTTGATGTTCGTTTGTCGTTAATAAATGTCCTCCAGCTGGGTGTTTATCAGTGGACAACGAAATTGCTTAGCTTCGATGTTTGATGCTGGTTTGTCGTTAATAAATGTCTAATACAAGAAGTATTCAAGGGGCGTAACGTATTCACAAATGTATGATTGACACTGTAATGATAAGCTAGGTTTGGCGCGCATTCGCTAACAACCACGAACTTGCCTACTCTTAGGGTTGTCACACTTTGTCGACCTTATTAAAAATAGTGGGCGCCCGCAGCTTCGCTCGCGTGGAATTTAGACATGATAATAGATTCGTAATGAATCATCCCCTGACATGACACATCCATCTACTACACATCCCCTATGTTTATTTTACACCCTTAAGGGTAACATTTTTACAAACTTTGAATGCCATATTTATTTATATCTAAT